>VDFB02021383.1:0-69073 GCA_007258455.2 Sequoia sempervirens | reverse complement strand
TATAACACAAACACTCTGCATATCAACCAGAGTTATACGCTCTTTATTGTAGCAAGAGGTAATCACTCTTCGATCATGCTATAATTACATCCTAACCTGTTAAACTTGAGACAACCTGAATGCACCCAATGATGATTGACACCCACATTATACAACCTGAATTAACTACATTATATGAGTGCCTCCATTTCTATCACAACATAGCCACATTAAACTTGGGTCACACATGAATGCATCCTATATTTGTTATAGCACAACTGTGCCACATGACCAATAGAGTTATGGATCACATAATTACAATCACAAGAATTTGCTCCTTGGTTGTGATCTTATTGTGATTCCACACAACTAAATCTGGACATGAAATTATCAAAACCCTTAACCTCTAAAAATGAAATCTGATGAGATGTTGCTTTAAAATATGATTTTCAAACCTGGAACTACAAATCTGACTTCACAACTGAATTCTACAAAAAGACAATGACTACCCTCAACCTGGCGAGCATCATCTTTGAATTTTTTTTTCTAATTTTTCCCAAGAAAATCATCCTTAGTTCTCCACAAACTGTCTCAAGTAGAGCAAAACACTGTCGCAATAAATCAGGTGGGAACTCACTTTTCTTTATGTTGGCCACAATTTTATTTTTTTTAATTTTTCATGTTTGTCAAAAATTCAACGAAAATGATACCTAACATTTCGACAAACCCCAGGTTCGTCAAAATTTCGATGAACGTTGGTGATAAACTTTCAAAAAATTGGAAATTACACATCAAATTTTACAAGCACCCGACGAACATCGAATTTTACATATTTTGTCAGACAGTTTCGTCGGATTTTGTAGTCAAATGTATTAGTGAGACATCTTCATCTACTCCTACTGGAAAATGTCAATCCATAGCTCTAAAAAACTATCAACCATTCAAGAAACAAAACAAGAACTTTATCAATTTATATACACCTCAAACAACCAACCATATTGTACCTCAATTTGCTACCATAAATTCAACTATGTACCAATTTAGATCACAAGATAGATAGTTTACCCAGAACTTATCTAATATTCTCCATTAGATCATGTTGCAACTTTTGAATAAGAACTTTAATATGATTGTATTTGATTAGACCTATGGACACAACTAAATCTCTACCACAACATTACAATCTAAATTTCTTTTTCTATACCATCACACAAGTAGACATGATATAAAACAATGCATGCATCTTAAGCATTAAGTTCAAGGCCTCATTGATTCTAATCTCATCTAGTTGGGAAATGTTAATGATAAAGAGAATAAGTTTGTTTCCCCACCTAACCAAAACTTGAATTTTTTTACGAATCCAATTCCAAACCATTTATCCAACTTTGTGCAAGCTTGTGATGTTAAGAATGATGAGAGAAATATTAATAAAATTGATGATACAAATAATGACAACGATGATAATAAGACTGACGATGAGGATAGCCTACAAGATAAGGTTACTCTCATATAAATTCAACATCATAAGGGCCAAACCACTTTATTGCTAGATATTTCTTTCACCCATATTGACGCATCCATACATGCACCTTATGGTCCTCTCAATATCATGTTGTGTGCATTAATGAAAAGCCTACAACTAGGATACTCATTGATCCCATGTGTGTAGAGAATGTGATAAAAAAGGAATTTTTTTTATGCATGAACTTTATCAAGATTCTTATGAACAACTAAAAGCATGGTTGAAAACTCATAATGTTTTTTCTTTCCCTACAATAGGTTTGATCACTCTACGTCTTAAAATTTTATTGATACAATTATATGTATATTTCTACATCATCTTGATGTCAGACCAATTCTATGTGAAGCTAGGATACCCATGACTATATGCTCCATGAATATCATTTTGTTGATTATTCACAAGTGCATAATGTTCCCATTTGAAATCCAAATTTCCATAGTGCATCATAGTGGGTTTAATCCTTTGTCCTCACATGGAAACTTTTCATTAGATTTCTTTTGGCCTCAACCTATGGAACCCATTAAACCTCACAAAGATTTATTTTTTAGGTCATACCAAAAATTTAAGAAAAGTGCATAACAGATTTATCTCTTACCAATATTCCTAAAAATGATAAGACCTTGATTATAACCCCTCCTCCACTAGTTATGGATGGACCCATTCCCAAAGAAAAGACCCTTCCAAGTAACTAAGGTAAATAAGATGCAGTTCCTCCACCCATATCGTATAAAAGAGAAAGAGACAATCGAATTATTCTTTTTGTACCTCCAAAGATAAAAATGGTGTATATACCTAAAGGGACAGTGGTTTCCCAATCCCCAGTAGTTCGTTCAATTCCTCCTTTAAGGGAAGAAAAGAGACCAATGGTCAAGAGACCTACTCCTTCCACATCACAAATTGAAAACCATGTAAGAAGAAACTAAAATGCTAAAGAGTGTAGGCATAGACGTCATGATATTTCTCTTCAATTGGAAGAAAAGAATAAAATAGTGCATGACGATCCAACACCTATACAAACAAATCAATAAAAAATACAAATTTCACCAAAATAAGAGATGGAACTAAAAGAAGTGAAACAGGAACACACAACTGCTATTGTAATAAAACCTCCTAGATTGTGATTAATATTGATGATGAAGATGACATTACTAAAACTGCTGAACTAGTGATTAATGAGCTTAATGTTTTTTTTTCAAAGAAAATGAATCTAGATGGGGGAAACCATGATGATCATGCTGATGAGAGTGACCCATTGCATGTGTAACCAAGAAATTCTCCTAGTACGACACTTGTAGCCCCTTTGGCTAGTTTTCTACCTTCCCTATATGATGAGAAACATTGGGATGTGGATGACCTAATTTAGGTCATCTCACATGTGTAGTGCTCCTTTTATGTTTTTTTATGTGTTATTTTTGTTTTCTTGCACATGTGATGTGATCTCCCATGTTGTGTTGCTTTGTGTGCCTTTGTGTTTGTGAGTTTTCTTTCAATGACCCTTTTTCTCTATTGGTACAAGGATACAAAGAAAATGAACCTGTTGTGGTATTCTTCTATTTGTATCTTCATTCTTCTGTACGTCATAAAATTTGTCTTTTATATTCTATCCTGTGTTTCCTCTTGGGGATGATGCAAGGAATTGAGAGATTTAGGTCTCTTCCATGTTGAGCCAATTTTTTTTGTCTTCTCTCTATGTTATATTCCTCCATTGTGTTCATTGTTACATGAGTATTTGGGGAATGATGTTAGTTTCAAGCTCTATTATATCATTGTAGTAAATGTTGGAGTCAAGCAACACTAAGAGGGGGGTGAATTAGTGTTGTGCAAATTCTAAAAAGTACTAATTTGATTCTTAAAGTGTTGATAACATTTAATCAAAATAAAGATGCATGCATATAAGACAAATAAGCACAACACCATAACACAAGGATTTTCTTATGTGGAAACCTTGTTAGGGGAAAAGCCATGGTGGAGGTGAATCCACAATATTGTTTTGAGTATACTCAAAAGAAAAGATTACAAATGGGAATACACTTGCATTCAGGCACACTTCCTAGAGCTCACTAGTCAAAAATAGAAAGGCTCATTTCTTTGCAAATGTTTGGAATACTTCCAAGGATTTGAACTGATAGAGTAGCATCTACAAATGCCTGATTACAATTCTGGTTAGGTTCAACAATTGAATTATGGACCTTCTGACTAATTATGCTCTTCTACTCTGTTCTGCTTCAATTCGCACCAATAATCACTCTACTGACCTTCTGACATTTGCAAAATACATCAACTCACATCAAACAAACACACCAAAAGGATATAATCAACCACTTATATATATCCACCATGAAGAATTCAATCACTTCAAGTCGGCCTTAACCAAATAAGGAATATTCATAAACTATTGGCTCAAATCATTCATAATATTCAATGTGCATCCATAAGAGTTGGCCACAACATAGTGAGGACCCAAATAAAAATGATTGAACACAAAAATACTTAGGAAATAACTCCTCAAATATCTGTGACACACTATATTCACCAAGTTGGCTTCCATACACTGATAAAAAAGAAATTAGTTCACCAAACATTCTAACTTCAACCAAAATTGATACGGGGCACCAAGATTTACAAATAACACATATTATGCATCAAACAATGCTTCCTAAGATCCACATCACAAAATATTAACAAAAAATCTGAATATGAATCGAAGAACACAAAACTATCAGATACTTTGTTCTAACTAAATAGATAACCACTACCAACCAAAACTCCAAAAAGATCTTTATCCACAACTCAAAACTACAACTCCCCCTTAGATGAATATGCATTTTTCACCGATCTATTTTCCCCCTTTGACATCAATGACAAAGATGGGGAATCCACATACAAAAATCCTATAAACAAACAAAAACTTCAAAATTGCATATGTATAGACTTTGTTTCAAACAATTTACACAAACTTGAAAATATCTAGAAAATTTGTCTTTAACAGGTTCAAGCTTGTGTCCCAACACTTCTTGAGACTTTCCAAAAAGTTATGTGACCAAAGATTAAAAAATATTGCACTTCCATAGATTCAAGATTCACTGGATCACTGACTGCCATAACATCTTGTGCTTCTTTCAAAGCATTCAACATGGTCTCCATCTTTGGACCAATTAGCCCTCTAAGTTCACTAGCTCTTTACATTACTTTGTCATTATCATGCTTCAGACTCTTTATTTTGTCAAGTAAGGATAAAACTTGACCTTCTTGCTCTCCAATAGAAATAGTTAAAGGATCAAAAGCATCAGAAATAGCAGCTAGCTCCTTTTCGTAATCCTTAACCTTCTTCTCATTTTCCTCAGTAAGTTTGGACAGAAACAAACACAACTTATGAATCCTTCCACCTTCTGATAATGCACTTTGAACATTTTTCACATAGGTAGCTAAAAAATATTTATCATTAGTTATCAATCCTTTTAATCTACTGAACTTTTTGGCATTAAACTCCTTCTGCACTTTGACCATAGCTAACTTCTCAAGTGACCCAAAATGAGTACTTACCAAATTTATAAGTTTCTTTAGCTCACCGGAGGAAGAATCATATGGATCTTTAACATGTGTAGGCATGATCCTCTCTAGAATACTCAATGCAAGATTCAATAACTCACTGTCCTCAATGTGATACTTCATAATTTCTTCACTAGCCTTAGCTTGTGCAAATGATGTGACTTTCATTTTTTGAATTGGGGAGAAAGTGGAAAAATGAATAGGAGCATCTCCCAACTCAAAATCAAATTCTTCCTTTTCCTCTTCTAGAAACTTCATCACTACCTCTACAATGTCTCTTGCTTATATTGGAACTCATGTAACTTCAACCTTCGTTTCCTCAGGCACTATTTCCTCAACCATAGACTTATGCTTGCCATTTGGAACTTCAACTTCTTCAAATGATATCTCCTTTTCTTCAACATATACAATTTTAGGAGCTTCGGTCTCCATAGGTTCTTCTAAATCATGCACTTTAGGAGGAATTTGAGTGTCCTCAACTGTAATTTCTTCATTAACTGGACTAGATGAAATGTCTTCCACATGCTCTTCTTCATAAACAACATCAATTTTTCTCTTCAATAGAACTTTCTTCATAATACTTTCTTTTTCTATTTCTACTTCAGTCTTACCCAACATAAGATTGTTTATTCTTGTTTTTCTCTTGAAATCTCTTTTTGCTTCTTTTAGGATTGACTTCATCTCCTCTATAGACATTACCAAACATAGATTTAAAAGAACTCATTCTCTCAGCTACTCTTCTTCAATTTTGGCACTAACTCTTCCTAGATCTGCAAAATATCATACAATTCCTTAGGAAAATGTGCCATTATCTCAACAAGAGTCATATTGAAATTGTTAAAATATTGTATTGTAGCTTCCTCAAGGACTCTTTGACCAACAATATCAAAGGTACCATACACTTCACACAGAGGGTTAAGAATTCCATCCTTAATTATACCTCTTTCAACTTCCTCTATTGACATACCAGGTTTGTTAGGCTTCATCTTCTTCTTTGCTTTCTTCTCTTCACCGAAGGGCTTGATTGTTGTTGCAGCAGGGGTGCTCATATGCTTTATTTCTCTAACTTATTCGTTAGATTTTGTCTCTTCATCTTCTAAAATAGCTTCATACACTCTTGTGCTCTTATCCTTCTTCCTTTTACCATATGCCTTAACTTGAAATTTTATAGGGGTTGATTTCTTTGCATGACCAGATAGGGGTACTGAGCTCCTTGTTGATCTAGTTCGAGCAAAGAATACTGTCGAACTAGCAGATTCATTTTTATTAGGATCTTTTCCATTTTCACTTTCAGCTTGTTCTCTTTTCCTTTTGGCTTCTCTTACAACTTCTTTAGATATGCACATACTCTCTACAACTTGACTTCCACTTCTTTCCTCACTCTCTGAACTATCATAGGTTTTTTGAATTGCTCATGGACTTGCATATTTTTCTTTGCATATGTTCCAAAGGCTTACTTAACAAATGTTGTGCATATAGCTCCATGATTCTCTCCTCAACTTCATAACCCGTAGGTATAATCTAGATGGTTCTCTATTCTACCGCTTCCATCAAGCATTGATTAATATCCACCATAAAACATATTGTATCCTTATAATTCTCCACAATAGAAGTGGGAATTCTTTCCCTTGCTTGCATTACATTCTAAAAGTTTTTGAGATATCCCCAAATTGCAGTTTTCCTGGCTTGCAAATCACCAAGGCTGAATAACATGTGTCTAATTTGAATTGCAATAGGCTTGTCACTTTTCCAATGCACTTTCCCAACTCCCAGAACTTCATCCATGAAATAAAATAATAGACATAGTAACAAATTACCATATTTAAAATAATTTTTCTTATCTTTCTTTATCTTGCCAAGATTCTCCATAAGTTGATTTCAAAGAAATTCACAAAAATCATACTCTGTATTCTCCTTTACTATTTGATAGGCTGCATATATGGTTGTACCAGATACAAAATTTTCTTGGATGGAGTAATATATCTTATAACCAATGACCATTGAAGAAAATTTCACACCCACATCAATGATGTTATCAATTTCCATTGCTCTTCTATCAAATACCAAACCAATTGCATCAGTGACGGTTTGATTCTTCATAGACTTCAAAATTGGCAATCCACCTGAGGAAATTTAAACCTGTAACAACACTTATATCCTCTTTTGTAATCTTGAAGGGCTGATTTAACAACATGAATTCTGCATGAACTTGACTCAAGATGTATTGGACCCATTCACTTTCATCAAATATAGGGAATTTCACAATCTGCGTGAATTTATTTTCCTATAAGGTTTGAATTCGGGCTTAACATAGAAATCCTCTCCAACAATGTGTTTGGAATACAAATTTAGCAACTGTTATCTTCCTAATTCTTCAATATTAGCATGAATGTATGCCCTACTATCTTCAATGTGAAAAACACCGTACGAAATAGATGAAAATGCACCTAAGGGCTCAATCTCAACGGACTTGAAAGAATTCCATTTGAACTTCAGACGGGGTCTATCCTTGACTTAAACTACCAATGGAGTAGCCATTTTTACAAATTCATAGGTTTACAATTTTTCCTGAAAAATACCTTTTAGTCAGATTAGGGTTTGAACTTCAAATCAACTTCACACTTGAATTCTCACAAAATTTTGCCAAAGTTCGCTTCTGAGCTCTTCAAAATTCTTCTTCTCAAAATGCAAAGTGACAAAATGAAAGATAGAAATAACCTTTTATCATTTGCACACCTAACCTTTTGTCACAATCAATGATTTTTCCCTAACTCATCTGGATACCCTGTCACCATACACTGTAAAAGATAACTCTTTTGTAAACCTCTAATTCTACATAAATATTTTCTCCTGCAAGGGATTTTGAAAGATTTTCTTGACAGTTCTCCCTAGGCCAGAGGCCTCAACCTAATTCCCGAAGGAATTACCAAAAGTTGATTCTTGTCCTAGTTCATTTTCTTCAATAGAGAGACTCTTTTTCACCCATGTCTTCTTCATCTGCCTCCTGATTTGATCTATAGTGAATTTCCCTTTTCCTTTTTCATCATTCTGCATGTTTCTTCTCTGATTTACTGGACTTGTTTTGCAGAATCTAGCAAGATGATTGGGTGAAGCCACAATAGTGGTTTATAATGAAAGTGAGGAAAGAAAACTCACAAAAAATTAATGCATGGAAAAAAATTTCATTTTAGGGGTTTGTATGAACCTATTGGTTCGACCGAACCCATTAGGGGTTCACTAGAACTTGGGTTTGGGTGAACCCTTTTAATTCTTTCCTGCCAAAAAAGCTAACAAAACCCCTTATAGAAGGGGGGTTCAAATGAACTAGGGTTCGAATGAACCCTGGTTCGAGCGAACCCCCCCTTATTCCTCATCCCCCCTGAGACACAAAAAAAACCTAGATTTTGGCACTTCAGAGCTCGGGTTGAGAATGAAATTGGAGGAATCTTCACAAACCCAATTGGAATCAGGTAGTCCTCAAAATCAGCTATCCAATGAATATATTTTTAATATTTTTTTGTTTTATTATGTATTTGTTTTTTTAGTTTTATTAAACATAGGTTTTTAATCAAAAATGAAGGTCTCTGGTCAACACATGTGGAAAAATAGTAGATTATCAAAAACAAAAATTGAAAAATATGAGTGCACAAGATATTGAAGTCCTTGATCCAAGATTTTTTTTATAATTACGATATATACAAAAAAAATTACGTGTTATACGGTCGTGCTATGTCTAAATTGTAATTGGTTTGACTTCGAAACTTGATTAAAGAAAAAATATTCAATAAAAATTGTCTAACCAAGTGGAAGCACTAGATATTTGAGTTACAAATCTAAATTTGAAAGAATTAGAATTTTTATCCTTCATGGAAAAAAGTTGTGTTATACGGTGTGTGTCACTTTTTAAAAATGTTGTTTTTTCAAAAAAATTAGTTTTCATGGGAGATGGAAAAAGAAGTGCAATCTAATTCAAAAAAGTTTGAAAAAAATATTTTTAAAATCTACAGACAAAATGTGATGAGACTCTAGTTTGCATCATCTTCAAATTCTTCATGGTTTAGCTACTATAGGTCCTTGAATGTGAAGATTTACTTAAAAATAATAATTTCAGTGTCCAGTTTGGCCAAAAATTGTAAACCACTATTGTGGGATCACCCGACCATTTTTGTTACAATTGTAGCACACCACATTCCTTTGTCCAGGCTAGTTGTTCCACTAACTTTCTCTTGATCTGCACTAGTTAGCAATATGGCCAAATCTATTGCATGTATAACATCTAACATCTATATAAAAGTTGTTCAACGCATTTTTACATTGATTTGACTTATGATCATACTTGTTACAATTAAAGCATTGACAAGAGAATGATGGACCATTTGAATTCATTCTACTTCTAGATTATGCTGCCATATTACCAAATTTATTACAAACATAATAGATACCATTAAATTTTTGAGCATTAGGTTGTCTTACCAAATACCTTCTAGTGGTGTTCATCTGATTTCCTTGTCTAAACCTCCTTTTTTCCGAATCTGGAACTTTCTCCTTCTTCATATCTAAGTTCTTGCTTGTCACCATCACTCCTCTAATTTTTAATCAGTTCATCAAGCTTAGCTGAGCTAATCTTGAACTTCTTCTTGAATTAATTTGCTATATCAAGTTCATCTCTGAGATCAACAATGTGTTTTTCAAGCTCTTCCTCATTGTGTTTGGTTTGTTCCAACTCTAGTTCCAACTGAATGAATCCATTAGTAATTCAACTACATTCTTCAGATTTCTATTTCAGGGATTGGGAAAGCTTTTTTTCATTCTTCTTTCTATCTTCAATTTCCTTAGTCATCCTCATCATGATAGATTCTATTTCATCCTTTTGAACTACATTATCTCTGGAAAGCTTTTCACATTCTTCTATCTTTTCCTTCAGGGTTTGACTCAGTTTCTCATCTACAATGTGTTTACTATCTTCTGACTTGATCTTATCACAAAGTTCCCTTCTCTTCTCCCCAGACTTGTTGATTTTTTCTTTCAATGACCCAATGAATCTCTCAACATTCATAAGATTTTCTTGTAATTCTCGGACTTCAGATTTTTCCTGATCAAGATCATCTAGGGCCACCATAAGTTGATTTTGAAGACTGCTTGAATTCATTGAAACACTTTCCAAGATCTTCCCCAAGCTTTTAATCTTCTTCTGAGGAACTGATCTCTGATACCAATTGTTGGAGTCAAGCAACACTAAGAGGGGGGTTGAATCGGTGTTGTGCAAATTCTAACAATATTAATTTGATTCTTAAAGTATTGATAACATTCAATCAAAATAAAGATGCATGCACATAAGACAAATAACCACAACACCATAACACGAGGATTCTTTTACATGGAAACCTTGTTAGGGGAAAAAAGATGGTGGAGGTCAATCCACAATATTGTTTTGAGTATACTCAAAAGAAAATATTACAAATGGGAATGCACTTGGATTGAGGCACACTGCCTAGAGCTCACTACTCAAAAACAAAAAGGATCACTTCCTTACAAAAGTTTGGAATACTTCCAAGGATTTGAACTGATAGAGTAGCATCTATAAATGCTTGATTACAGTTCTGGTTAGGCTCAAGAATCAAATTCTTGACCTTCTAACTGCTTCTTCTCTTCTACTCTATTCTACTTCAATTCGCACCAATAATCACTCTACTAACCTTCTTACATTCACAACATACATCAACTCACATCGAACACACACACCAAAATTATATAATCGGCCACTTATATATATTCGCCATCAAGAATTCAATCACTTCAATTCGGCCTCAACAAAATAAGGAATATTCAGAAACTATCAGCTCAAATCATTCATAATATTCAATGCGCATCCATAAGAGTCAGCCAAAACATAGTGAGGACCCAAATCAAAATGATCGAACAAAAAAATACTTAAGCAATAACTCCTCAAATATCTACGACACACTATATTCACCAAGTCGACTTCCATACACTGATAAATAGGAAATTAGTTCACCAAACCTTCTAACTTCCACTAAAATTGATATGAAGCACCAAGATTTACAAATAACACATTATGCATCGAACAATGCTTCCTGATATCCACAACACAAAATATTAATAGAAAATCTAGATATGAATTGAAGAACATGAAACTACCAGATACTCTATTCTAACTAAATAGATAACCATTGATCTTTAATGTCTGTCGGTATGAGTAAATGATGGCATGCAGATCCATTAGATGACAAGGGTTTCCATCAATGAAAACACTAGAAAACATTTGTAGTGTCTCTTTCCAATAGTAAAGACGTATACTGACCCCAGATTTTTGGATCCCTTATGTGTTCATATTTTATGTTGTTTGTTGTATTACATTTGCGGGTGACCCCTTATCATGATATAGATTTATTTGGAAACATGTCATTAGAATAAGGCTTTTCAAATAGGCTCTCATTACCTTTTATGATCACATGAAATTTATCATCTTTTCTACCTTAAAGCAATTTCTCATAGAATGGTGTTTAACCAATTCTTTAAGGTGGGAGCATACATTGGCATTATTTTCTCCACTTTTTTCATAGGTGTTGAACTTAGTGATGTGTTGGCATAAAATTTTGATCATTTTCTATCACCTTATTAGAGTTATCAATGAGTATAAATCTTGGTATGGTTGACATGGGTGAACACCTAGTGAATATCAGACTTCACTAGACCTAGTGTGTTTCACATTTTGCTACTTTGTCATGGGTGTAAACCTAGTGAATATTAGAGTTCACTAGGCCTAATGTGTTTCCCATCCTTGTCTTGGGGGCTCACCTAGTGAATAATGGACTTTAGTAGCCATGTTTCCATTTTATTTGTGGTTATTTCACATAATTTCTCCTAGCAATTTTCATGAGCAAGTGTGATCTAGAAAAAATCAAGTATCCTAAGCAAGCAATCTAATAGCCTTCAACTATTAATTCAAGAGTATTCAAGAGAAAATCATCAAGCATTTGGATCAGTATTCAAGATTCAAACATCATGTCAAAGTCTTCATGCATCATTTTTGTTTATGAGCTAACATTTGTGATGTAGGTTTTCATGATTCAAGGAAGCATTCAAAGACATTATCTCATATCAAGATCAGGAGTTAATATCCACATCCATTGGATACATTTCACACAATTTTTTAGCCTTCATTTTAAGAGTTTGATGAGTTGCAACATTACATTTGTTCATTCATCATTCCTTCATGTTATTCTATTTAATTTCAAGGTTTAATTACCAAAATGGGGTTTGACCAAGGAAAACCCTTTTTCCCTAAAAAAATAACATTTTTCTTTCTCTTTGATATGTGATTTGAAAATTTAGGTTGAAGATCCATTGAAGATAAATATTGGAGAAATTTTTCAAAGTTGTGAAGAAGTTTTCATCTTCACAGAAACTCACCTACAGACCAAGATTAATAAATTTGGACTTAAAGATTAGACAAAATGAATGCCACAAATGATCACTAGAGGTTATAGAATTATGAGTTAAACCCTAGCACTATGACTAAATTACCCCTTTGGGCATATGATTCCTAGTAAAACCCTTTTTCCAGTTTTCTATAGATCCTGAACAATCACCGGAAGATTCCATATTCTGCCTAGATTCTTGTAGCAAGACTAAATTTTCCAACTTGGAATATGAGTCGTAGTGCACTTCAAAAAGTATAATTTTAGAGTTGAAGATCTTGCTTGGAATCCGTCAATTTACTAGGTTCCTTTCTATTTTATTTTTGTTTGTCAATTTGGTGTAATGCTTTCAAGTTTCTTGGTTTTAGTGCATTAGAGTTTTCATTTCTCCTTTGAAGATTCATTTAATGATTAACCCATGTTTAATCACACCATCTGAAACTGGTTATCCCTTCCCTCAATTGATTCACTTGGTTGAGGGATCTTGGTTTCCTAATTAACTAAAGTGCAAAATACATCCTTTAGTTTCATCTCCCAAGAAGTGGAATCCTATTTCCATTGGCTCATTTTGGTGAACCTGACCTTTAGACCCTTGAATTTATGATTTGAAGAATATTTTAGTCCTAGATCTTGTTTACACTAACTTTGCATTAGATTTTCATTAGTTGAATTGCATTTAGGGCTTCTAAATCTTACATTAGTGAAAAGTGCATATAAGTTGCATTTTTGCATCTTGCATCATTAAATTTCATTGGAAAATTATACTTGAAAACATTCAATTGACCATACAACCTAGACACCTTAAAATCAACTCAATTTTTTTTAATTTGGTTAAAAAAGCCTAATCTGGGACTCATTCGCCCACCTAGGCAATTTAGTCCCTATACAGGTGGTTTTTCTAGATTTTTGGGAATTATGTGTTGTTTGTATTTCACTATTTGAACCTTCCATAAACCCTACTTGGGACTCATTCACCCATCTAGGTGATTTAGTCCCAAATTAGGTATGAATCTACATTTTATATCATTAAATACTTCATTTATGTGCTTCTATTTGCTATAATCAGATCTCTGTTGCATTTTTCTATTTTTTTGTTTCATTCATTTCATTAGACCTAGCTTAATTTGGTCCATTTATTGCAATGAATTTCATCATTAGTATATGCTTTGGTAAATTTTGGATGTCCTTGAAATCATCAGTGGATGTGTCAAACTATGTTTTTGGAAATGATTGTAATGAAATTGAACCCACTCATGTTGAATCAACTCTTAATGCATATCCTCCTAAATTTGGAATCATTTAATAATATGATGACATCATGAAAAACTTCATAAATGATTTCCTTAACAACCTTGATACTAATGCATCCATGTAACGCTCCATGAAACAACCAACACAACTTGAGATTTTTGGTCTTTTACATCCAAAAATTGAGACACAAACTAAACCTAACATGCCTATAATAGATGAACCTACTTCCTCTAATCGAGTGCATTAATCCTATGTTAACAAAGTGACTAACACCCCCATCAACCTTGAACAAACTTATGGCCAATGGTTTAAAGTTTTAACTAAGAAAGGATGTGATATGTAACAAATGAACATGGGATTCATAAAATCTTAGAACAAATACCAATTGAAGGTACCAAAGGAGTAGGGTACTAAGATCCTCCTCTTGATGTAAGTGTCCTCCTTCCTAAAAAACAACCAATGCTTTACAAGGATGATAGGATCATCTTATTTCCTCCTCCTCAACATCTACCTCAACAAGTTGGTGAATCTAGCAAGACAAAAAAGCTATATAAACTCAAGCCCTTCTAACTTCCTTGTCCTATGTCTAAAAATGAAAAAGCTTTACACATCCTTCTTCGTCACAATTTCATAAAATTACCACCTATTAGAGAACATCAAAACAAAAATCAAAAAAGGAAAAAGCACAAACATGTCTCATTTCCAATACCATAGAACTCTTGGACATAGTACTAATAAGTGTCAATCCTTAAAGAGGATATTGAGTAGATATAGTCCTCCAAACAAACTTTATGACTTTATAATTGAATAGAAATTACATGCATTTCACTCCTTCCCATGTAATATTTGTAGGATTATAATATTCTCACTATTACATGCTTTAAATTCATTGCAAATAATTTCAAAATTCAAGGAGCTCTTTCTCACTACCTATCTCAGCTCATCCTTTTCCTGCACTCAGTGGGGGCAAGGGGTTAGATAGCCTTGTCCTATTTTTAGCATTTGATGCTGTACCTCTAGATAGTTTTCCACCTTATACATATGGTGAACAAGATTGGGATGTGGATGACTTGCTATAGGTTGACTCACATGTTCCTTACTATTCTTGTCTTTGTTTTAATTTTCATGTTATGTGTGTGACTGGATGTGTGTAATGTGATTTCTCGTACCATTTTGTTTGATATATCTCCCTCTTTGCGACATTCCTCTATTTGTACCTACATTCTTCTATATTTCGTAAACCTTTATCTTTTATTTGTCTTATGGTTTCATTTTGGGGATGACACAAGGCATCGAAACATTTAGGTCTCTTCCATGTTGACGCAAAAGATTATCTTTTATCTTTTCTTTGTCTTGTGTTTTCCTTTCATGGATGACACAAGGCGTCAAAAAATTTAGGTCTATTCCAAGTTGACCCAAAATATTATCTTTGTTTTCACTCTTTTTGTATAATTATTCCTTGTTCCATGAGTATTTGGGCGAATGATGAAATTTATGAGCTCTCTAACAACATTGTAGCAAAGATATATTGACCCTGAATCCATGGATCCCTTATGTGATTTTGGGATTTCATTTTAGGGGAAACCACTTTTCAAGACACAACTTCATTTGGGAACATATGATGTGGAAAAAGGATTTAAAAATAAGCTCTCATGTCCTCTTTATTGTTAGCATTTATCATTTGCTACTTTAAAGTAATTGCTCACAGCATGGTGTTTAGCAACTTCTTTAAAGTGGGGGCATACATTGGCATTATTATTTTGCATTTTTCAATTCATGTTTCACTGTGTGGGATTCTTACTTCATGCAATGTGTCTTTCTCTTGGTGATGACATTGGGTGTGATGTCCTTCAAGAGTGTGATCTCTCTTACCATATTACATTCCTCTTAGTGGCTTGATGTGACACACTGCATCCCCTAAGTTGTGAATCTTTTATTCTTCGATTGGTCCTCTCTTGGAGAAATTAGGCATGATGTTCCCTAAGTTTAGAACTTACATGAACTAAGAAAAAACCATTTAAACATACCTTGCACTATTTTTCATTTACAATAACTATTATATGACCACCTTGCATAACACACTTTGCTTTCCTATGGATCCATCTTGTTTGTTCATGGGTGTTAGCATATGAAGTTTTTCTTTCCTATGGATCCTGTTGTTCATGTTGTGTGGTGCCTTATCATAGTTATCAATTCAGGTATAGCTTTGGTATGGTTATTTTATGGGATCTAACCTTAGGCATGAATTTCGCATAGCCACTTGCTTATCTATGTCGGTGCATACTGGCTACATACATATGTGTCTCATTGGGGCCTCACCTAGTGGATACCAGATTCCACTAGCCTGTGTTAGTGTACATTTTATTTCCATAGTGGACATCATGTTCCACTTGTAATTATTTCTTGGAAAAATAGCTAAGGATTGATCCACATTGTGTTGGAAAAATAGTCGAGGCTTGATCCACCCTCTTTTTCTTTTTCTTTCTTCCTTATGTCTTTGATAGCGTACATGCTTGTATCTTGTTGTTGCTTCATACATCATTCACATGTGTGTTATTTTTTTCCTATGTTGGTTTTCCATAGGATATTGATCTAGGGGACTTGATCATCCCTCTTGATTGTTGTCATCATATCTCACTAGCATTGGTACACTTGGAGCCCTCTTGATGCAAATTTGTCTACTTTAGTGTGAGTTGTAAGAAAGTTCATCCTCTCACTAAAGTGGAGGCTAAATATAGTGTAGAAAAATGTATCCATTTACATTTTCACACTTTTTTGGTCCCTCCTTGTTAAAATTAGGTTCATTTATGTCTTAGTTGGTCCTATTTTGCATCGAAAAGCCTTATTTAATGCATTTTTTCTCAGGATAATCCTGAAAAATCACCAAGTGACAAATCATAATCTAATGAATTTGGTTATGTGTTCTAGGTCTAGGCATATGGGTCCCACCTAGGTCTCTAGATCTGATTTTAAATGTTACATTGAACTTAACACTTCTTGGAGTTTGTGTCCCAGGTGTTAGCTACTGGGACTCATACACCCAACCTAGTGTATGAGTCCCACTTTAATCTAGACCTATTTTAAATCAAATTCTTGGTGATATTTTATTATCCTAGATCTGACGTCGGCTTGTAGTGTTATAATTTTAGAAAATTTGGCATAAACAAGTATAAATACAAGGTTATTTCATATAATTTCTCCTAGAAATTTTCATGAGCAAGTGTGATCTAAGAAATTTTAAGTATCCTAAGAAAGTAATATAAGAGCCTTCAAGTATTCATTCAAGAGTATTCAAGATCAAATCATCAAGCATTTGGAGCAGCATTCAAGATTCAAGCATCATGTCAAAGTCTTCATGCATGTTTGTTTGTGAGCTAACATTTATGATGTAGGTTTTAATGATTCAAGCAAGAATTCAAAGACATTATCTCATATCAAGATCAAGATTCAAGATCCACATCCATTGGAGCCTATGGAGCAGTTTTGCTCTAAATGTTTTACTCTTTTTTTTCCCCCTACATTAATCCTTTTCAACTCTTACTTATTTTTTGCATTTTGATGACATTGTGTACCAATGGCTAAGAGTGCTCCTGTAGAAAGGCAGGCAATGTGCCACATAGTGGTTGTTCAACTTTTCCTATATGACTTCCTTTTGGGCCCAAAATGAGACATGTGGTGGCATAGCAGGGATCTCTCGCAAGCTGCTCTCATGAATTTAGATATCGCTTGCTAGTGTGCCATGTCATCCATTTTGTCAAATAAGTTCTTTCACTCACGAGTGTATCATTCCATTAGAGGATTTTTTTGGAAAGCGTAGCAAATATAATGTCTTTAGGATTGGTCTTTTGGGGTGGAATCATTCCTCGTAGCTAATTAGATCAATTTTTTTCTAGGCTATAATGAAATCCGATCCTTCTCTAACAACATATCCTCACAAAAGCTTCTGCAACATCTAGAGCCATTAATGAAACAACTCATTTTTTACTAGAAAATATTGTTTTGATCAAATCAAATCCATGATAAGATTACGGGCTATCACATATAGACACCTATCAGCGGTTCATCTCTATTGGCTGCAGTTGGCTTATTTCTCTGGCTCTTTAAAAGGGGATTGTGGTGGCTTGTTTACCATCATAATTAGGACATAATTTTTATCTATTAGAGGAAGATTTTCATAGAGCATTGTTTCACTCTTTGGCATGTTAAATTATCAAGACTATTAATTGGATTGGCATCCAACCTTTTCTTTTATGTGATTTATTGCAAGAACAAGCAATTGTAGAGATAAATATTTGATGTTGTGCATTTATTTCCTTTGTCATGAATTTATTTTCTATTCTATGTATGCTAAAGGTTGTGTGTCAAGTCATATTGATATAGTCTTGATGATTGTTGTATATGCCATTAAGATTTTAAGTTTGATGCTATCTTTCATAAATTGAATCATATTCATTATCTCTTTCATATTATGTTGTAAGAAAAAAAAGGGTTATGTAAAAATATGAAATATTTTTATTAGTATTGGGTTCTTTATTTTTGTTAGACCCTAATGGGTGCTTCCTACAGTGAGATTTGGATGACTTCTTTGTGCTCTTTTAGGCCTTAGTTGTTCGTTCTCTTGCCAACAATGATGGATATGTGATATGTTGTATCCATTTTATTAGAAGAAGCTGATAGGCTTTGAAATGTTGTAAAACCTTTGGTGTATCACCAGCTTTTGTTTTCTCTGCATTTCTCCTTCCCTTTTCCCCAAAAACACAGAAAAGATCCAAATTCTATACAAATCCCAGGGGTCATTCGATGAGGCACAAGTTGGTCCCTCACTCATTGAATTTCCCATAAGGTTGTTCAGAGAAGCACAAGATTTCATGATCAATAGTTATTTTTCTCGCACACTCGGTGGGACCCAAGTTTTTCATAAATGTTTAATAGTCAACCTTGAAGAGGCATTTTTTAAATTAGACTAACAAGAGTATCTAGTAATCCCATGCCTAGAGTCCAAACCAGAGCATCCTCTAGAGGAAATTTCTAGTATTCTCAGTTACCCATTTCAGCCCCTAGGAGAAGATGAGTCGTAGGCCTTTTATCCTCGATAAGAAGCAATAGGGTAAGAAGTGTCAACCTAGAGTCTATTTTTTTATCTACCCCTCTAGGTGGTCAAACCTTTCAAATCAAAAATCCCTGTCTACCCAATCCAATGGAGTCTATTTCCAATTTCTCACCTAGGCACTCTTGCCCATAGAAATTTTGTAACCTGGGATAGTGGAAACCCATTAGTTCCACCTACACCTATAGATGTTTGGCTTACCATAACTACCAATGCCCTCAAAGAAATTTCAAATTTCAGTGGGTAGGATTTTAAAGTCCCCTTAGAGCACCTCCAAGACATAGCAGAGGTTTGTATGATTCATAAAATCATAGAGAAAAATGTGGCCCTCATACTACTAGATGCATCTTTCAAAGGGAAGGCTTAGGACTGGTATAGGTCCTTGGCCTCCAATTCCATATTCTCTTAGGATGAACTTGGAGAAATTTTTTTGACCATTTCTCAAAAAAATGGGATTGCTCGTCATTGTTACAACAATTGATCACAATTAAGAGGGCTCAGTAGGAGGCCATGATTGACTTCAACACTAGGTTCCATAAGACTTGGTAGAGGATTCCTGTGAAAACTAGGCCCTTGGTGGCTATGGTATTCATGTTCTATTTAAAGGATTTCAATTCATATATCATGGTCCTAGTACAATCACTAGGAGGTGATACTTTTCCTGATGCATATGATCTGGAAGTATGAGTGGAGAACAGTCCGATAGATGTTGGGAAGCTTCCACCATGAGCACTAATACCCATGTTAAAAATATTTGGTGAAAGCAAGGAGGAGGTAACTCCCAACACTCCTACTTCGCTCCCTAGCATATCGGTTGCACCACCACCATCAAGGTATGTGTACCCAAGTGTAAAACCCAACACAACAGGCTACTCTTCACTAGCAGAAGATGTCAATGATATGAAGAACCTAATGAGGACCTTTACTAATGAGATGGTCATTATTTAGCATCAACAAGCGGCACCTCTAAAGCCCCCCATGAAAAATTATCAAGAAGGGAGGCCACCTTACAAGAATAACACATATCAGGGAGCTCCGAGAGGAGGCAATCAGCAATAAGCACCTTCGGGTCAGATAGTCCTGGTTACCATGCCACTCTAGAACGTCAATAATAGCCCCAACAAAGACCTAGTCTCAAGTCAAAACAACTTGGCAAAAGATGAGAATGCATGGTGCTTTCCATGTAATAATAACCATATGGGTAAAAGCACAAAGTAGTGTCACACATTATAAAGGAAACAACCAACACATACCCAACTTTTAAACTTGAATCACTAAAATGTGGCATATATGTTTTGAATTTTTAAATGATACAAACTAGTAAAATATGTATTTTTTAGTATATTTTAAAAAAAAATTAAAAAAATTATTTTAAACTAGTTTTTAATAAATTAAAACTATATTTTAGTTGCTAATAAAATGCTGGAAAATGAAGTTGCATGGGACGTCAAACTTTTTATAATAATTTTTTTTTTTTCAAATTTTTTGTGTGCATTTATAACTTGAAACTTTAGTCGATGGATATATTTTTTTCCAATTTTGATAAATATATATTTTTAAATAAATATTAAAATGTGCATGAATCAAAAAATAGTTGTTTCCATCAAACGTTAACTTTCATATTAAATATTTATCTAAAATAGAAAAAAAATTATACCATCTTGAAATATATTCTTTTATCTAGTGCATCATATTTTTTTATTTTTTTTAATAAATTTTAGTATTTTTCCTTCACATGGTAATCAACCTAATATTTTATGTTCATAACCTACTTTTAGTAAAAATAAAAAATAAAATAGAAATAATAATTAAACTATTATAATAATAATTTTTTTAAAAACTAAACTTGTGGATCTACAAAAGGGTATTTTTATATTTTTTCAAAAATGGTGTTTACATTAGGAGGAGTTATTGAAACTTCAAGTTTTTCAAATAATTTTAATTTTTTGGTAAATTGAACTCAAAGTGGTGCTCCATATATTTTTAGCCAACAATTTTAGTTGAAAAAGTTGTTGAAGTATCTAACTTGGCTAGAATTAATCTTACTAGATCATATGTTTGACGAAAATTGATTTTTAGTTAGAAATACTTAAATTCAGTTGTGCTGATAAGTTGGCTAAAAGTGTGACATAGCTTTGTGCTTTTACCCATATTCCCAAAAACTATCTAAGAGGGTTCAAATGAAGATAGTAGAACAAGGAAGCTATGGCATATTTTTGAATACAAAAGACTATTAGTCTTCTAAAATGGAGAATTTCCAAATTAATATGCAAACACAAGGTATGTATTTGGAAATAGAATTGGACATCTCCCCTAACCAATAACTTTTCTCTTGGATGGAGGAAGAAGACTTGGTATTCACAAATGATGCCTCAACAACCAACACCCCACACATACAATCAGATTACAATACTAGATCAAAAAGGAGATTTATCACGGAATATGTGCACAAAATTCCCTAGTGGTCATGACCACAGCCGGAGGTACAACAAACTCTGCAAATATGACCAACTCAGTAGGCTCAACCAATTCCACCAAAGGATAGCGATAAGGTCCCAAACCTACCAACAACAGATCAACCTTCCCCTAAGGTAATGGAAGCACCACCATTTAAACCTAAGGTCCCACCAATCAAAACACTTAATGTGGTGGAGTAACTAAAGAAGGTGCCTGCCAATGTGTCCTTGTGGGACATCCTATCAATACCAGAGCAGAATATATTACTTCAGGAGGCATCAAAAATGAAGAAAAACTTTTGTAGGTAGATACAACCCCACTGCAAGACAAAGGAAAAGGGACCGCATCAGACCCCTAACCCTCGAAAGCTACAGCATACACGAACACATTAGACAAAGAAAATGCAAAAGAGCTAAGCAATCCAAAGCCCACCCCCTTATTCTTGGTGCTTATCATAGGAGTGTAACAGAGGGGGACCACCACATGCAAGACCCCTGGTCACGGAGGGTCAAGATGCGAGTGGCTGCCCTAACATACCTCAGCTAAGTGTAAAGTTTAGGGTATGTAAGGCAAGGGTAGCGAGGATTGTAGGGCCTCATAGCTACTAAATATGTTTGAAATGCAGAAAGAGGCTAGGTGACCTGGTTTCTAGGCTTAACACTTCCTCTCAGAAAGCTCTCTATCTGAGGACAAAGCACAGACTTTGGACAACAGTGCGATGCCAAAATGACAAGCCACTAAAAACTAGCTAACAGCCCAACAAGCTAACTAAAGGGCCAAAATGACAGAACTAAGTAAATTAAATAATCTCTAATATTGTAAAGTAAATAAGCAAGAGTGATAAAGATGAGGAGAATCTCACCAATGAACTTGTTCGCCAGCTAATCCTCTGAGAGCTCACACACCTACACACAACAAGAGAGAGAATGTTGGGTGGTTGTATAGGGGCCTACCTCAGTTAGACCCTTGTTTAGGTGTTTCCACCTCCATAGACAGCCGAACAAAAAAAATATAAAGAAGTGATAAATACACAAGCACTACAAAAAAAGTACTATGCTACTCAACCAAGTGATAGAGGAGAGGAGAGGGAAGCTTACCACCTCCACCAAGAGCACTCAAGGCTGCTTGGGGAGAAATGAGAGGAACTCAAGCCTCTCCTACAATGGCATGGTCCCAAACGTGCTCTACCAAAGTGATGGAGTGTGATGTTGTTGCAATGGAATGCTTGAAGTGAGCTTTGAAAGTGAGATGTATCACAGCCAAGTCTATTCTAAATTTCTTCCAACCTCCAAATGTTAGTTCAAAGACTGATTATGAAGGAATGAGAAAGAAAACAACCATATTTGGGTTGGGTGGCTGAAGGAGATGTTAAAACTTTGCTGCTAATGGGAAAAGTAATGCCTTTACCGGCCTAGCTACAAGAATCTGCTAGGGACATAAGCAAGCCGTGCAGACGTTTGTTTGCACCACATGGGCATCCCAGATAGAAACACCTCCACCGACAACACAAAATAGGTGCCAAGTGGACTGTCATCAGCGGGCTTAAGTATTTTAAGCCTCTGACTTAGGTTTTCTAAAGTGTATAGAGGAAAAAAGGGGAATTGCACTTAGGGTGCAAATTTTCTCTTATACATTTTCCCCCACTTTAGTGAGCATGAGTACTGATGAGTGCTCAATAAAGTAGATCAAGAAGAGAGTAGGGTTAGAAAAGTATACCTAAATCATCGAGGAAGTAGTACTCAATCTGGAAAACTCGAGGGTGCAAGAGATGCAAAGGACTTCATAGCTACTCAAAACTATGAAGTTGGAACAACAAAGCATCTTACAAGGCTGCAAACCTACAAGGAGGCAACCCCCAATATCTCTCGCATGGAGGAAGCCCAAGGAAGTGAACTCCGAGAGTTAGGAAGCGGCAACATGTCTACCCACGATGTCTAAAGTGTCTACCCATAAATAGGATGCATCTAAAATCGGCAACATGTCTACCTACAGATAGATCATGTCTAAAGTGTCGATACGTCTATCCATAGATAGGACACATCTAAAAGCGGCGACATGTCTACCCACAAATAGAACATGTCTAATGCGTCGATACGTCTACCCGCAGATAGGACGCATTTGAAACCGGTGACAAGTCTACCTGCAAATAGAACATGTCTAAAAAGTGGTCAGTCACGCAGATTGAAAAAATTTCAAAGGGCTCCCTCAGGAACCATTCAAAAGGAGAGTGGTCCACTCAAGGGTTACATAATTCAAAAGAAATTGTTTTCCTTAGAGTGATTCACCATCAAGGAATCCTTTTGAAAGATGTTCACTTCATCAAGGAATTCAAAAGGAAGGTCATGCCCCCATGCGAGGGAAAGTCAAAGTAGTTCCCACTTCAAAGGAAGGTCTTCAAGTCCTTTCTTTATGAACCCATGATGAAGGAAACATGTTTTGTTAGCGTTTCAAGTTGAGAATACAAATCTAAAGAAGATATTTCATGAAGACTTTCAAGAAAAGATTCATTTGGTAATGAATACGTTTTCTAAATATTAAAGTGTTAAAGAGGAGCGTTGTCACACATAGGAGGGACAACTCAAACAAAGAAGAGAGAAAGATAAAGAGAAAGCAAAAAGAGAAATGAAAAATACACACAAAGGACACATGGGGATCTGGTTTAGCTAGGTCAAATCTGTCCAAGCTCATATAATAATAGGCAACTACAATGCAAGGTGAAAGATCATCAATCCCCAAATAGATCGGGAAGAATGCATGGAAAACAAAGTAAAAATAAAAAATTGGGTCAACATGGAAGGGAAGCCTAAATTCCCCCAATGCTTTGCATCATCCCCAAATTACATGGAAGAACTTTAAGTTAAAGAGAGAAGGAGCATATAATCATGATGAAGAAAATGTGGATCTTCGATCCGGTATATACAAGAGAGAAGAGAAAGATAGAACAAAGCGCGTGGTGAAAGCAAAACCTGCTTCGAAGTAGAACCTGTACCACAAGATAGGAGTGATAAAAGAAAACCCCATTCGAGAAGGAGAACCTGTATCATCAAAAAGTGTGTGGTGAAAGAAAAAACCACTTAGGAGTAAAACCTACACCATGAAAGAGGTGATAAAAGCAAACCCTTCTCAAGGAGGAAACCCATATCACCAAAAAGCGTGTGGTGAAAGCAAAACCCACTCAGGAGTAGAATCCGCACCATAAAAGAGGTGATAAAAGAAAACCCCGCTCAAGGAGCAAACCCATATCACCGAAAAATGTGTGGTGAAATCAAAACCTGCTCAGGAGTAGAACCCGCACCACAAAAGAGGTGGTAAAAGTAAACCCCACTCAAGGAGGAAACCCGTATCACCAAATAAGTATGAAAGCTCCCTACAAACCTGCAGACTTGCAAGGAAGGTATCCTCCAAGAACTCTCATGTGGAGGAAACCTAAGGAAGTGGACTCCATAGAGTGAAGAAGTGGTGACACGTCTACCCACAGATAGAGCATGTCTAAAGTAGCAACATGTCTACCTGCAGATAGAGAATGTCTAAAGTGACGACACGTCTACCCGCAGATAGAGCGTGTCTAAAGCGGCCTATCACATAGACCGTAAAATTTTCAAATGGGTCCCTCGGGAACTCGACATGAAAAAAGAGGGGTCCACTCAAGGGACGTGCTATTTGAAAGGTGAGGTCTAGTCAGGCTTCCCCCAAGCTAGACACAAAGAATTCATTAGAAAGAAAGGCTTTCAAAGAGGTCCATCGAGAACCCTTCAAAATAGAAAATGGGTTGACTCAAGGGACACTTTGTTTTGAAAGGTATAGCAAAGAGAGAAATCCTTAAGAAGGACACACATCTCTAAAATGAGTTATCACTACCCTCAACATATAGGGGAGGAGAACCATGCAAGATACTTTGAACAAGATAGAGGTAAACCTCAATATCACTTGTCGTGCAAAGTAAAGGAAAACTACATCAATCACATAGGAGTTTGATGGCACTTGAATCATGAAGATTTTGTACCTTATCCTTCAAGGCCTTACATTCACTAGTGGAATGACCAAGCACTCGATGGTATGTGTAGAAAGGATGTTCTCCTTCATTATGTTTATGAATTTTATTACATGTAGGAGAAGGAAGAGTGATTAAGCAGACTTTTAGAATGCAAAAAAAAAAATGCTCTTGTTTAGACAAAGGGTGAGGAGTAGGAAGCAAACCTTTCTCTTATGGAGAAGGGTTTGACTTCTCACAAGGAGAAGAAGAAATCACGAAGGTAGAAGACAAAGGAGGATAAATCAATCCATGAGAATGAGGTTGAATGGAATTCATATCACCATTCAACTGTGGTCTCCATTTTGATTGTTCATTTGAGCAACCAAGTCCCAGATTATGTTTACGAGGTGTGAATTCTATAGGGATTTGAATGCCTTGCTCGCTATTCCCACAACCTTTATGCTCATAGCCATATTTAGACACAAGCTTTAATCTGGGACCATAACATGTTTATAGATCTTGAAAAGAAGGAGGATCCTTGTAAAGAGCATTGTCCCACCAACGGGGATCACACTCCTCTATGGGATTATCATCATCCTCTTTAACAAGACTGTCAACACTATCCTCTTTAGCCAAAGCGTAATCCTCTTCCTTAGAAGGAGGATCAACACTAAGGACATTACAATTATTGTTCACACTACCCCGCAATACAAAAGAATAATAATCTTTGATAGTGTGTGTGGATGATGTTATCGGAGGGTCTAAGTGGATTGGGTTGACTTTATATTCTCCAATGAAGGATTCTGTAAAGTCTAAAGGACCCCGATCACCACCAAGACATGCATTCCTTTGAGAAGAGGTAGAAGGAGCACACTTAGGACTCCTTACTTCAGAAGGATCTTCTTTAGGGACGTTTACCTCGAGAGTGTCCTTGATAGTAGGTACTACTAGAGTAAACTTCACCATATTGGAAGATATTGAAGGAACAAGAGTAGGTACAACTGAAGCCTGATCGATTTCTACCATCTTGCATAAGCATATAGCATCAGGGTTAGCCTTGACTGTGACCGCTCTATTGTTAGCAATAAACTTAATACAATTATACAAGGTAGACAAAACTACACCCATAGCATGAATGCACGGTCTACCAAGAAGAAGGTTACATGGTAACTTTTCAGCCACAACATGAATAAGGGCAGGTATGGCAATGGGTTCCAACCTCAAAGGAAAGACTATTGTGCTTAGGGATTGTCGACCAACATTATCGAACCCATGAAGGATAATAAAAGAAGTATTAAGAGAAGATGGTTCAATATTAATCTTGCACAATAGATCAATACTACATACATTGAGTGTTGTACCAACATCAATGAGAGTATGTCTAATGCCAATCTTGTTAATATTAACTATAATTAGTAGAGGATCTTCTTGTTTCCATACTTCCAGAGGTAGGAGCTCTTGCAGATATAACGTAATATTTAGTGAATCTGCACGAATATACTCCATCAATCCATTAGCATCCACTGTCCTAGTGGAAGAAGGCAAGAGGATCTTTTGCAAGGATTCTTGAAGCATGTCTTGATAAATCAAATCAGACTGAAGCAAGTCCCATAGTGAGATCTTATCTGGAGTGACATGAGTTTTCTTGACAAGACTATTACCACTAAGTGCTTTAGTTGTAGCTTTAGGTGCTTGAAGAAGTCTTGGTTGTTTATTCATTCTATTCTCATAAGTATGGGCTACCACTCTATAAGAGGGAGCCTTAGGAAAATCAGGAGAACCACCATCAAATGGAACACCATCAATAGAAAAAATCCTTTTAGGAGAAGGACTAGCTAGAGTCACATAAATGACTAGTCTCTTAGGCCTTTGAGGGGTAGCAGAGACATAGAATTCATTTACAAAATCGTTACAACTAGTAGAACAAATAATCAAATGCATATTCTCAACATCAATCCAAACAAGATCAAATGTGGGATACGTATTTGAAGGAACATTCTCAACATCAATCTAGGGAGAATCAAATGTGGAAGGAGGTTCATCATTCACTGATGCATCATCTCTAGGGGATGGTACATCGGAATGAATATAAGGTAGGGTATCATGAAGAAAGGTATCAATGATTTTATCTTCTTGCGACATAATATCCTTTGAAGAAAGAGGAACTTTGTGAGAAGGATCAAGAATACCAAGTGACATAAGAAAATACAAGTCACCATCACATGTATCAAATGGAATTTCATTATTAATTTGGATAATATTATTTACAAAACTAATAAAAGAAGATATTAAATCCATTACAATTTTTTCAAAGAACAATGTTATTCATGTCGGGTTCACCAAAAATGTAAGAGAGGGGGACCACCGCGTGCAAGACCCTAGGTCACAGAGGGTCAATATGCGAGTGGATACCCTAACTTACCTTAGCTAAGTGTAATGTTTAGGGTATGTAAGGAAAGGGTAGCAAGGACCATAGGGCCTCTCAACTACTCAACAGGTTTGAAATGCAGAAAGAGGCTAGGTGAGCTGGTTTCTAGGATTAACACTTCATCTCAAAAATATCTCTATCTGAGGATAGAAGCACGTACTTTTGAAAAAATTGTGGCACGTTGGCATATCAAAAGCACGTTGTGGTCCATATGGCCAGATAGCGATAAAGATAAGGTCAAGCCACTAAAAACTAGCTAACAACCCAACAAGCTAACTAAAGGGCCAAAACGATAGAACTAAGTAAATTAAATAATCTCTAATATTGTAAAGTAAATAAGCAAGAGTGATAAAGATGAGGAGAATCTCACAAATGAACTTTTTCACTAGCTAATCCTCTGAGAGCTCACACACTTATGCACAACAAGAGAGATAATGTGTATAGGGGCCTGCCTTAGTCAAACCCCCGTTTAGGTGTTTCCACCTCCACGAACAGCTGAAGGACAAAAGATAAAGAAGTGATAAATACACAAGCACTAAAAAAACAATATTATGCTACTCAACCAAGTGATAGAGGAGAGGAGAGGGAAGCTTACCACCTCCATCGAGAACACTCAAGGATGCTTGGAGGAGAAATGAGAGGAACTCAAGCCTCTGTTGCAATGGCTTGGTCCCAAATGTGCTCTACCAAAGTGATGGAGTGTGATGTTGTTGCAATGGAATGCTTGGAATGCTTGGAAGTGAGCTTATGAGAGTGAGAGTATCAGAGCCAAGTCTGTTCTAGATTTCTTCCAACCTCCAAATGCTAGTTCAAAGACTAATTATGAAGGAATGAGAAATAAAACAACCATATTCAGGTTGGGTGGCCGAAGGAGGCGTTACAACTTTGTTGCCAATGGGAAGAGTAATGCCTTTGCTAGCTCAGCCACAGGAATCTACCAGGGACATAAGCGCACCACACAAATGTATGTGCACCACTTGGGTGTCCCCGATAGAAACACCTCCACCGACACACAAAATAGGCACCAAGTGGACTTCCATCAGTAGGCTTAAGTAATTTTAAGTGTCCAACTTAGGTTTTCTAAAGTGTATAGAGGAAAAAAGGGGAATTGCACCTAGGGTGCAAGTTTGATCTTATACAAGGAGATAAGATGTTAGACAATATTATGATCGATTCAAGGGCTAGCACTATGGTCATGCCCGAATAGGTGGTTGATGCTCTGAATCTAAAGTATGAGCCTCTCAACAAAGGGATAATGCAATTAGATTGGAATAAGGTCCCAACTATCATACTTATTAAGGATCTTTCCTTAACCTAATTCTTTTTTCCAATCCAAACTATCACACAAGAAGTGGTCATAATTGACATTCCCCCTACCTTTGAAATGTGTCCGGGTATGTGCAGGATCATCATGGAAAAAATAGGCCCTTAAGTGGCAAAAAATTTAGAAAAATCAGAGTTAGGCAACTTGACGTAAAAATTTGAAGAAGTTATCTATATTATTTCAAAAATATGTAAGAATAGAATCTGTAGCAAATTGAATGTAGTTTCTAAACTACTAGGTTTGTTTAAAAATAAAATCTATTTGGTGAAAATTTGAAATTTCAATGCAGTAGTACTTAAATTTAGGGAAAAATAAAAAGTAGGTGTCTTTCTGACCACCTAACCACAATAAAATGATAATATTTTTTATAAAATTTTAGATATAAGTAGATTACTCATGCCTCAATGTGATGCATATTTTTTGTAATTTTTTTCCAAGTAAATAATTAATTATGAATTTTTTATTACAACTTTTAAAATATTTAAAACTCGTATGTTTGACCACCTTAACTTGGTCAAAACTTCA
Organism: Sequoia sempervirens; assembly: GCA_007258455.2. Classification (NCBI taxonomy): domain Eukaryota; kingdom Viridiplantae; phylum Streptophyta; class Pinopsida; order Cupressales; family Cupressaceae; genus Sequoia; species Sequoia sempervirens. Next base: position 39,516 of record VDFB02021383.1, on the reverse strand, counting down.
TGAAATTCATTTTTTTCTTTTTTTCATCATATAGTATCCAAAGCATAGAATGTGACACATGTTTTGGATTAAAAAAATATGATACGTTTGAAAGCTATAGATGTTTTTCAATTAGCCTATCATTCAAGAATTCAGTCATAATTTGAATAGAAAATGAATAATAATTACTTATTAAATTCAAAGTAAAGCATAATTTATATTGGTGGAAAGCTAAGAATCTCCTTGAAAAACCCTTTTCGTTTCATCAATTTTGGGTAAAAAAAAGTGATCAACCACATACCCATCATATTGTCACTTTTTGGTCCATCATGATCCTGCACATACACGTCTTTCAAAGGAATTCATGACAAAGCTTCATGGATATCTAGTGCTTGATTGGTCTCATTTCATATTGCAGAAAAAGCATGGGGAAAATATGAAAATCCTATATGATCCCTTGCATCCTGAACATATAGTAGAGGACACAGTACTGAGCTTCAAAGAAGTGCATACCTCATTTTCCAAACAACAAATGTATTGTGTAGAAATTCTAGAAAAGGAGGTCACAAGTGATTGGACTATTGAGGAGGAGGTCTTACTCAATCAATTCATTGATTTTGATCCTTTCGAGAATTTTCATGCTACCTGGTAAGAAACTTATGTGATCTTCGATGAATACCAAGCTCTCCCAAAATTTATAAAGGAATAGTAAAAACCTAGCAGGTCGGAGTGACAACAGTTTATGGACACTACATTTTGATGGTACCAAATGAAAGATTGGTTCTAGAGCTGAAATTCGATTGGTATCTCCAACCAGGTTGGAGACCCTTAGAGCTTTCCACTTCTAGTTCTCGTGCTCAAATAATGACATGAAATATGATGCACTGGTTCACAGTTTGATTCTAGCAAAGCAGATGGGCATAAAAAGAATATAGGTGTTCAAATATTCAAAGTTGGTTGTAAGTTAGATCCAAGGACAAGTAACCACGAAAAATGTAAGGGTGGGATCCTACTGGAACATGATATGAGACCTAATTGAAGGATTCAAAGCTTTTAACATACAGGTTATCTTACAATCTTAGAACTCTTCCACAGATCAGATGGCCTCTATCAACTCATAGTTTGAACCAAATTCTGGATCAATCAAAGGCTAGCATGTGGTGCATACTATCGTTCAACCATCTATACTTGACAATGACCAGAACTAGTAGGTCTTTGAGGATGATGCTCAGATTGCTAATTTTTTGTGATAGTCAAGGAAGTTTTTCAGTCATTCACAGGTTGAAGCTAGAGAGGTCATCGAAGGACAAGTAATCCAACTAAAAGGAAATAAGCTACCATGAGGCTTGTTCTCTCTTGAGAATCTCTTCGACTACAAAGATGCCATAAATAGTAAGAAAAGATTCATAGCTGACAAAGAATACTATGAAGACCTCGACATCGCGGGTGGTAGGAAACTAAAGGTCAAAAGGAATGTACCACAAATAGATAGGGAAAGGCTGAGAGGCTTGTGTGCTAAATGTGACAATGTTGTGGCTTCAACATATGATGACCTCAAGGGATACAATCCTAGAATTATCCATCACACTATTGAATTGGATGAAGGCTCTAAACCCATTCAACAAAAGTAAATATCGGTTAACCCAAAGGTGGTAACATTAATTGTGTAGGAGCTTACTAAGATGATAAAATCAAAGGTCATATATTTGATTAAATATTCCACCTGGGTATCCAATCTAGTCCTAGTTTGGAAGAAGAATGATGACATACATCTCTATGTGGACTTTAGGGACTTGAATAAAGCCTTGTTAAAAGACCACTATCCTTTGCCCTCAATAGATAAAATCATACAAACCGTGGATAGATTGGAGATTTTCTTGCTAATTGATGGTTTTTTAGGATATTACTAGGTCTATGTGAAAGAAGAGGACCAACAAAAAATGGCATTCACCACTAAGTGGGGGATGTTAATGTACACAAATATTTCCTTCAGCCTCTCCAATATGGGTGCCACTTTCCAACATGCGATGGATATTGCCTTTAAAGGATTGATCAATAAGATCATCCTAATGTATTTGGATGACTTGAACATTTTTTCAAAATCAAAGGATGATCATTTTGATCATTTGGAATGGTCTTTCAAAGTGCCAATATTTCAAGATTTCTATAAATCCCAAAAAATGTGTTTTTGACGTACCATAAGGCAAGCTCCTAGGCTTTGTGTTATCAAAAGAAGGAGTAGCGATAGAGCCTAAATGGGTGAAGGCTATAATGGAACTAGCACTACTTGTTAATTAGAAGGGGTTAGAATTCTTAGGGAAAGTTAACATCATCAACTGGTTTATTTTATATTTCACAAGCATTGTGAGACCCATCACATTGATGTTGAAGAATGGCTTAGCATTCAAATGGACCCTGGAAGAAAAACTTTCCTTTGAGAAGATTAAGGTATCCATCTCTATAGCTCCAATTATAGCTAACTCGAACTTCTCCAAAGACTTTTTGTTGTATGTTTATAGTGGCCAACATAGCATAGCCTCCATGCTCACACAAAAGGATGAAGAGGGAGGCAGAGAGCATCCCATTGCTTTCCATTCTAGGACTCTTAAAGGGTACAAAACCATATATAATTTCATTGAAAAGCAGTCCTTTTCCTTCATCAAAATCCTTAAAAAAATTTGACACTTGGTTTTGGCTAGTAAGATTACAGTCCTCGTCACCCATCCTAGTGTTAGAGAATACATCATAGAGGGAGAGATAACCTTAAAAAGGGTCAACTAGATCACTAAGATCTTGGAGTATGATGTGGGAATTTGACTAACCAAGCTAGTATGAGGAAGAGGCCTCTACAAATATCTCACACAATAATTGGGTCCTTAGGTGGAAGGAGAGACTAACCAAGTCTACATAAATTAGTTTGAATCCGACAAGTCGTGGGTGGCTGATCAGACAAGATTCATGCAAACTAGCCAATACCCAACCAACATCCTTCCTCAAAAGAAAATATATTACAGGTTGCAAAGCATTGGGTATGTACTGGTCGAGGGAGTTATATTTAAAATCTTGAAATTATTATCAAGTCCTCCTTCACTGTCGGAACAATCCATAGGTCAAAAGGATTATGAACTAGTTCTATAGAAGCTTGAAGGGTGGACACTTCTCTACCAATACCACCACCTTAAAAATCATGCAAACATGCTACTACTAACCTATGATGTTCTTTGAATCCCACCATCTAGTGCAAAAATGCACCCAGTGCTAGTATTTTGTCAACAAGCGAAAGAGTTCCCCCATGCCTTCGAGCCCGATCATGACAAAAGAACCCTTTTCTCAGTGGGGATTGAATTATATTAGGATCATCAATGCCATATCTAGTGTAGGGAATAAATGGATACTCAGGACCACTGATTATTTCACAAGATGGACAAAGGAAATTCCTCTAAAGAGCACTACAAAAGTAGAGATTGCCAATTTTCATGAGGAGTTGGTGGTGAGGTTCAGTTCACCAAAAGCCATCATCTTGGATAATGCATGAGCCTTCATAGGCTCTACGATGTTGGACTTCTCCCTTAAGCACATGGTCTATCTCAAAACTTCATTGAGCTACTACCTACAAGGGGATGGGTTATCAGAATCAACCAACAAGAACTTAATCAAGTTGATAAAGTGTGTCAAGTCAGAGTACCAAAGGGAATGGCAAAGGAATTTTCAAGTGGCCTTATGGGCAGGCGGCATCATGCTTAAGAAAATTTTCCAGACCTCCCTATATGAGTTGGTTTATGCTAAGGATGTTGTCCTACCCATTTCCATCGAGATTTGGTGCTGCAACTATTAAAATCCTTGGAAGTTGAGGAAGATAGCAAGATGGAAGTGAGATTGGTTGAGCTCTTAAAACTTGAAGAGAAAAGGGAAAAGGCATTTGATGCCATGATTAAATTATAGTAGGTGGTTAAACAGTGGTTTGACAAGAAGGTGTCCAACCCAAGTTTTAGGGAGGGAATTCTTGTGTTGAAATTTGAAGAACAAGCTACAAAACTAGGGTTGCATGCGAAATTCGATTCACTGTGGAAGGGTCCCTTTAATGTTCACAAATGCAAAGAAAGAAATGCATACAAGCTAGAAGAGATGAATGAAAATGTTTGGGATATACTAGTAAATGATATTCATTTAAGAATATTCAATTAGATACACATAATTTAATAAAATTTACCATTATGTACCATATGTAAATTTTGTATATAGGAATTTTATGAATAAAGCCATGAGTGTGGACATAAATAACAATAAATACTATATTATATTCACATGGAGAAATCAATTACAATATAGTACACTATTTTGAGCTTGAAAATATTCACCTTCAAAAGTTAAAAAGATACATCATTACAAAGCCAAAAGGGAGGTAGTACTCAGCATGTAGGAGAAATTTAGCCTCTAAAGTAGCAACAGTAAAAAAAAAGATAATGTTTTTCAAGGTTCACAAGAAAAGAGAAGCAATTTTTTAATCACACAGACATTGCACAGGCCTCAATCCTCCATACCATGGCTGAAGAGTAGGCTTTTGAAGGTGGTAATCTATTCAACACCATAAATGGGATCCACATTGTTCATTTTTAGTAGGAAGGTGGCTGTAGGTCAAAATCGGAGATGGTGGAACTCCAAATCCATGGTTTGGAAGTCAGTAATGAAGGGAAACCAATGCACCACCTCTGCATTGTTGATGTTCCTATGAATGTCCATTGTCGATGGGATACCAACATCAGGAACAACCACCCGAACAATTTCATACACACCCTCCAAATTCAACAAGTGAAACATGACCTGGTAGAGATGAATGATCCATGGTTTGTTAACATTCAAATCTAGTAGAGAGGCCATGAAGTGGGAGATAATGCTGGTGTTGCAGTGTAGCTAATTCTCATATTTCACAAAATCTTTCCCTAGGACCCATTTGAATACCATGATGATCAGAGGATTCTTCGTCCACATCAAGCATTTGAGCCAGCCATTGCTAATCTCCCCAACAAAGGAGACTCGCAACTTTTGGTTCTAGAGAAATTTTTGGGTACCAAAACTAGCTATAATAACAACAAGAAGATTACCAAATTCACAAAGGGAAAAATTTTGTGGAATATACTCACCAACTTTATGCCAACTCAATGACTATTTTCGTAAGATGAACATTGCTAATTATCGAAAAACATGAGCTGAGAAAGCTGGAAAATGCAAAATTTGTTATCACATCAAATGATAATGGAAAGTGTGAGTCAGTGGTAAGAGTTAAAAGGTAAATTGTATCAAAGATATTTGGAAAAGCTTTAAGGAGTTAATTCAAGTCTTGGGAATTAATGAACTCATGTATACGAAGTTCTACCATGTGTTCATCATCTTCATCAACACTAGCCAACTCACCTATGTGAAATTTTTTTTTTGAAAGCCAACTCCTGCTTAATCAATACAAATGTCTCTTCTAAACATGCTTCCCATTGATTAAGGTTATATTTCCCCAAGGTCGACATAAGGAATGTAATAATTTCATTCCTATAGCAAAGTTGTCATTTCTGAGAGGTATGGTCCCCCACTCCACACATATTGCCTTGCTAGTAGTACTTAGCATGCTATCAATAATTGCAACACATTTACTGCATGTGCATTTGAAAATTGAATGCATTAGAAATCAAAAAATTTCCAAGTGTTGAACCCTTGAGTAATGACTTCTATGAGAGTTGAGTCTATAGAATTCTTCCAAGAACATGAAAATGGTTGAGGCATCATCTTCTAGTAGAAATGTTGGAATCTCATTCACAAAGCCAGGCTATGCCAACATGTTTGGAGATATCTATTATGCCAATGCTCTGACACCACAGGAATGAAGCTTTTTACATACCAAAGTGATATAGGCAGGAAGCCACACCAAAAATGAGGCGATCAAAGATTTTTTAGATAACATCTTCAACCCCAAGCTACACATAAACCCTAAAGTCCTTACTGAGGGAACATTACAAATAATGATTGCCAAAGGGTCAGTCAAAGGCCTTGAAATGTGACCTAGCATTGCGGCTTTTTACAATTCATGCTACCCTCCATGCATCCATGCCCAGAGATGGTATACATTTGTGCAGAAAAGATAAACAAGGGCACCAGGGTTATCAGCAAAAACAAACTAAAAGTTGCCATCAATGTGGCATCCATCTAGGATATGCTATGTATCCCCTCAAACTGGGATGCCAAAAGGTTTTATCCTGGGAAAATGGAAGAATTCTACAAAACAAGGGAAAAGCAATTGAAATTCTACAAGAATGAGATGGATGAGGAACCAAAGAACAAGGAGATTGTCTTCCCTCTGTCACACGAGAAATTCCACTCAAATTTACAAGTCATCTTCTCAATGTTGGATTTTTTATATGGCCATGAAAGTGATGACGAGGTCCATGAGTTTTGGATGGGCTCAACTTTCATTCTAAGGAAGTAAAAGAGTTAGAAACAATTTGATTTCACTAAATCAATCATAGAAAAGATGCTTTTAAGCAATTACGTAATTATAATCACTCTTTCAAGTTAAGGTATTCATCTTTTCTGGTTTATTTAATTTTACATCAAAACCTTGGTTTCTTCAGTGGTTATTTTTCACTTAGTATATTTGATGCATCCAGATTGTATAAGCCAGTTTTGGCCTTATTATTATTTTTTTGATTATTTCTTGCAGCCTATACTTCTGGATTGATCTCAATGTTCTCTAAGTAGGTTTTCCCTTGAATGTTTAGACTAGATGAAAAATCGCCAAACCTTGGTAGATTATTTTATGTGGGTGAATTTTACTTTTATCAGATGTCATGGTTTTAACAAAGAGCCTTTCAAATTGCCAAAGTTTCTTATGGATAGGGTACTCACTCTGGAGGCATGCCATCAGGAAACAATTTCCAAAAATGCTTATGGTGAGAAGAGGCATAAGAAGGCGATCCACACACTTCCCCTCACCATCACCAAAAGGTAGGTAACACTTGTAAGAAGGGAGGATTAGGATGTGTTAACCAAGAAGTTCGCCTACGTTGACCTAGTTCTTATTTATGATAGATGGAATACAATCCTATTGGGTATTTATCATTAAAGCATGATAGGAAGTCATATTGGGAGGAAAGGAAGAATCTATATTGACCTAGCTTTTATACCATTCGTCTAATCCCCATGGCTCACCTTCTACCCAAGAGTGGCAGAATTCTGATAGACTATCAAGATGGATAAATCCCTCAAGACAGAGTTGAAAAAACTAAGGTGGTCAGAAAGAAAATTAGCTAATTTGTAGAGGTATCGACAGGAGATCCAATAGCTAAGTGCCCCATATGGAACTGTTAAAGCAACAAATGATCGTTTCGAGGAGATTTATGATGATGAGGCTAGATTCAATTCTTATCTAGGGTCCGATCAGGGGGCTGAGTAGGAGCATGCACCATTTTTTGATCCACTTCCTTAAGAACCTAAAGCAGGGAAGGGGAAGGAAAATATGTCACACCACAAGGAGTCATAGATTTCATCTTCCGCCAACATCCCGATAAGGGGTAAGTGGACTCAACAAACCTTGAAAAAACCTTCCATAGTTTAAAAGACCCAAGGTTCATCAAGGTCAATCTCTAAAGAATCTAAAGCAACTAGTGCACCCCCTGCAAAGAAAAGGAGAATCTAAGACTTTAGGGGTCCAGGCTCCTCAAATAAGGTAGAAGAGAAATTAGACTTCGCTTCACTAGTATCTTTGGCCCTGATAATCTAAGTAATTTTTGCACCCACAATTCTCTATTCTATAATATCTTTAATTATTGTTGCCCCCCATCTACAGAACAAAATCCTCCATCCTTCAATTTTCATATCCTCATCATTAGCATGCCCCTGACTATATTTGATAGTGGGCCTCATACGAAGACACTCTATGTTGAACATGCACCTTTTTCCTTAGTTGTAATCAACACTTTGATCGCCTTACCTGAGGTACAAGTTGTAAACACGAAGCCTCCTATGCTACAGGTTTCATCACCTTTGCCCACTTCCTGGCATGTGCCTCTTTTTACATCCATTCCCCCTTTTACCCGAATGAGCACCTCATTTCCTCCTCAGGTCATACATGGAATCTCAACTTTTTCCTCAACAACACCTCCTTTTGCCTCCCCGCAAACTCAGTTAGCTGAAATCACCCCTATTGTTACCCTCTATGGCCTCCCCACAAGAATTTCTCTTTCTATACAAATTATTGATTCTCCAAAGAGCCTCCAGACCCATACTAAATTAACAAGGAAATCCTAAGAAGAAAGACAATAGAAGTTACAAACAAAGACTGTGGAAAATCTAGCCACCCCAAAGCTAGAAACTTGCTTGGACGAGGAATGGAATGCTTTGATGATCTCGACTATGAGGCCATGGGTTTCTAAACCATAGGGATAGATACAATTTTAAGATTATGATATCCAAATCATGGGTATGAACTTGAGTGAAGTGAAGTCCTACATGATAAAATAGGCCTTGGTAAAGAAATGTAGAAGGTGGTGTGCACTAATTATGAGAAATTGGAAAAGACATTGAAAAAGCATGAGGAAGAGTTAGTGAGCATGAAGGAAACGTTTGAAAGATTGCAAGAAAATATTAGAGAAAAATATATGGATATGGCCTACTTAAGGTCGACACGAGATCATCAAGGTGAAACGACTATGTTGCTCGAAGAAACTCAGAGTGAAAGAGATTGGCTTTATACCAAGGTGCAAATATTGGAGCATGAGGTTGAGGCCAAGTGCAAGGAAACCAAAAATATGAAGGTCTAGATACAATAGATCACTGAGGAACATCGGCAATAGTATAAATAATTTGATGACACAATGGTCCAACAAAATGGTGTATGTGTGAAGCTGCAAAAAGAACTATAGGAAAAGGATAAACAAAAGGTTGATATCTAGGAAGACTTGGCTAATGTCCAGTCTCAAGAAATTGAAAATATTCAAAAATCCTAGGTAGAAATAGAGAAAGAAAGATGAGAGAAGCAACACATTAAGTGTATTCTACAAACTTGTAATGGAGAGATAGAGAAGCTACACTTTGACCTTTCAAATGCTCTCTAGGAGACAGATCAATTGAAGGAAGGAATAAAGGATAAAGAAGCCCAATTCAACAAAGAAGTAGCTACAACACGAGAGCCTAAGATTATCTCGATACTCACAGGGATGATATCCTCCCATTAGGAAAGGATCATGATTGTGATAGTGTCCCTGAAGCCAATCTTAACATTCCTAATGGATGCATAGGAATTAAACATGAAGGTCAGCCCAACAGTTGAACAGATTCTACATACAATCACCCCTTGTTTTGAGGAGGTGGGGAGGTTAATTTTCAAGTTGTGTAAGGCATCTGAGGAAGCTTTGAAGGATTCTATTATTATAGATCGAAGGGTAGCAGCTATAAAGGAAAACAAATTTATCACCTACAATCATATCGCCCAAGAAAGAAAGGCTTGTCACTTGACATTAACTAAGGTCAGAGATATCAGGGAGGACTTATAGGCCCTAATCCAGCTTGGATTACCCTCTTTGTTTTCAATAATGGATGGGTGTTGACAGAGGAACAAATCAAGGAGGCCATTAGGCTCAAATAATAGGCCTTCTTGTCACTCCAGGTTCTGAGCCCATCTCCCTCGATATAATAAATTGAGAACATGGTCCTTAATTTATCCCAACTCTACTATCACAATGGGGTTGCTATGTAAAAATGGGGAGGAGTTTCTTTCAAGGAAGTTCTCAATCTCAATCAGGCCTATGAGACACTGCGTGCACTTGTTTCACCTTCCAATAAAGATAGGGAATACTAGCATGCTTCTTTCTTAAAACTCTGAGGATTATTTTATATATGGGTTGATGGCTCTACAAGCAAAGGCCCCCTATGAGTCGCTAGAAACTATGGAGCAATTTTTCTCTAAATTTTTTACTTTTGGTTTTAGATCCTGCAATCATCCTTTTCAGCCCTTACTTCTTTTTCACATTTTGATAGCACCACTCTAAGAAGGCTAATATTTCTCCCATAGAAAGGTCTACAATGTGTCACATAGTGGTTGTGCAAATTTTCCTATATTGTTTCCTTTTGGGCCTGAAATAGGACACGTGGTGGCATAGTGGGGATCTTCCCCAAGCTGCTCTCACAAATTTGGAGATTTCCCATTAGCGTGCCATGTCATCCATTTTTCAAACAAGTTCTTTCACCCATAGGTGTACCATTCCTTTAGTGGAGTTTGTCAGAAAGCACAAAAAGTCTTGTGTCTTTGGGATTAGTCTATTGGGGTGGCATCATTCCTCATAGTTGATCATATCAGATCTTTTCCAAGCTGTAATGAGAATTGATCCTTCTTTGATAGCATATCTTCACAAAATCTTTTGCAACATCAGGGGCCATTAATGAAACAACTCATTTCTTAATAGTGAAGATTGTTGTGATCAAATCAGATCCATGATCGGATTGTTAGCTATCACATACAGACACCTATCAATGGTTCATCTCTATTGGTTATAGTTGGCTCATCTCTCTAGCTCTTTAAAAGGGGATTGTGGTTCCTTTTTTTACCATCATCATTAGTATAAATTTTTTATCTATTAGATGATTTGAATAGGGAGGAATAAGAATATTTTCATAGAGCGCTTGTTTTCTCTTTGGCATGTTAAATTATCAAGACTATTAATTGGATTGGCATCTGACCTTTTCTTTTATGTGATTTATTGTAAGAATAAGCAATATTAGAGAGAAGTCTTTGAGATTGTGCATTTATCACCTTTGTCATGAATTTATTTTATGTATGTTGAAGGTTCTATGTTAATTCATACTAATATAGTCTCGATGATCTCTTTATATATCATTAAGCTTTTATGTTTGATGCTATCTTTCAGAAATCGAATCATGTCTATTATAATCTTTCATTTTAAGTAGAGGTTAAATGTTGAATTTCATATTATGTTGTAAGAGAAAATGGGTTTTGTAAAAATATGAAATATTTATGTTAGTATTGGGTTCTTTATTTATGTCGGACCTTAATGGGTGCTTCCCGTGAGGAGATTTGGATGATTGCTCTATGCTCTTTCAAGCCTTAGTTGTTCATTCTCTTCCCAACAATGAAGGTTATATGGTATTTTGTGTCCATTTTATCATAAGTAAGAAGTTGATAGGCTTTGAAATGTTTTAAAACCTTTGGTGCATCACCACCTTTTTTCTTTCTACATTTTTCCTTCCCTTTTCACAAAAAACACATAGAAGAGTAGGCTTCTATAAAAATCCTATAGGTTATTTAGTGAGGTGAAAGTTGGTCCCCCACACACTGAATTTCCATAAGGTTGTTCGAAGAAGCGCAAGATTTCATGATCAACATAGCCATTTCACACAAGTTTACAACCTTCATTTCAAGGGTTTGGTGAGTTGCAAAATTACATTTGTTCATTCATCATTCCTTCATGTTATTCTATTTCATTTCAAGTTTTAATTACCAAAATGGGGTTTGACCAAGGAAAACCCCTATTCCCTAACAAAACAAAAGTTTTCCTTCTCTTTGATGTGTGATTTGTAGATTTAGGTTGAAGATCCATTGAAGAGAAAGATTGGAGAAAGTTTTCAAAGTTTTCAATAAGTTGTCATCTTCATGCAAACTTAGATATATTCCAAAATTTAGACTTTCAAACTTGAAGATCAGACAAGATGAAAGCTACAGAAGATCACTAGAGGCTACAAAAATATCAGTTAAATGCTAGCACTAGGACTAAATCACCCTTCTCGATGTATGATCCCTAGTACAACCCTTTTTCTAGTTTTCTGTAAATCCTGAACAATCACTAGAAGATTCTAGATTTTCCCCAGATTCCTACAACAAGACTAAAGTTCCTAGCTTGGCGTATGAGTCCCACTGTACTTCAAAAAGTAGAATTTTAGAGTTGTAGATATTGCCTAGAATCCCTTAGTTTACTAGGTTCCTTTTTGTTTGTCAATTTGGTTTAATTCTTTCAAGTTTCTAGGGTTTAGTGCATAAGAGTTTGCATTTCTCCTTTGAAGCTTCATTTAATGGTGAACCCCCATTTAATCACCCATTGGAAACCACTTAGCCCTTCACTCAATTGAGTCACTTGGTCGAGGTATCTTGGTTTCCTAATGAACTAAAGTGTGAAATAGGTACTTTAGTTCCATCTCCCAAAAGGTGGAACCCTATTTCCTTTGGTTCACAAATGTATCTGAATGAGGAGAAAAAATGTGGAAGGAACGTGACTAGTCACTCATACTTCTCCACCCATGTCAGATGTATCTTTTGAGGGTCACAAAGATACCAAATTTTTTTTGATAGCATTCAAATGAGAGGAATATTTTCCCCCAATCCACTTCTTTACATCATCAGAAAAATTTACCAAACCTACTTGTAACTTTATCAAGCTATTTAAAGTAGTATTTAACTTATCTGTATCTATGTCTTCCTCTACAAAAATATAACCTAATATGGGAGAAAAACTATTGCTAAACTTGGTCCTCCATACCTTATAATCCTTTACCCCTCCATCATCAGATAAAATTTTAGGCATAATGCCAAACTCAAGGCCACAAAAATTTCCAAGGATTGCTCCATATAAAGCTAATAACTTGTGTGCATGACCATGTTGTCCTCAATAGTGTTTTAATTTTACAAAATTATCTTTAAATCAATTGGAGCACGAATTTTAAAATTTTCCATTTCCAACATTTTTCAATCAATTGTTTCCTTGGGAACCAAATATCTTGTATGCTTTGGATCTTGGACTTCAATGGGACAAGAATGGTGTGAGCATTAGTGATTGAATTGTATCCATTCCAATAATTTTTCTGTGTTTCCTAAAATGAAAGATAGTCTATGACCAAAGAAGTCATCATCGACATCTATGAGTTTCTATTTTCTCTTCACCTTTATATTCCTCTTTGCCTCTTTGATTTATCTTGACTCCTTCAAATCACTAACCTCCAAAGTAAGGGTTTCCTTCTCTTGACTCTCCCTCTCTCCTGCTACAATTTGAGGAGATGCTAGAATACTAAAATACTACATAGGTCTAATATTATCCCTACTTGAATGCTATGTTGTTCCTCCTATGGTTAGCATAAAAATTATATAGGGGAATGACTCAATCATAACCCACCTAGAAGGGTCTTAAATATAAAAAAATATGGCACATCCTTCTACCACTAGGAGGGGAAAAAATTTGTGTCACCTCACCTTCTTCTACTACTAGGAGTGATAAAATTGGTTTCATCCAAACTCCTATTATAAGAGGTAAAAATCAACACCACTACCTATTCTCTATTAACAATTCACTACAAAATTGCTATCATATATATTATAGCTACTCCACCTATGTATTCCACCACTTTTCTACCAAGTAGGTAGCACCACCATCTAGCAACTCAAATAGATATAGGGGTGATTTTAAGGGACTTAATGGAGATTTTTTCAATAGGCCATAATTTGCAACTAGGGTGTCACTTTTTTAGCTTCTTATGGGAATCAAAAATAATTTTGTAATCACTATATAATAATTTACATAGCTTCTATAAATATTTCTATATGCTTCTATAATTTCTACGTGAAACCACTTTTGAGAAATTTTATTCAATGTGGAATAACTTTTACCCATGAAGACTAACTTTTTAATTTCTTATAGGTGTGAAAAATATATTTCTATATACTTTGTGATGGTTCAGGGGATTTTCTACTTGGAACTTTATTTTTTCTATAATTTTGTTATTCTTAGTGATCTTGGTTTCTAGAATTATACTTTCCACATATGTTCTATTTTTGGGAATTTTAAGAATACATTTATTAATTTGTAAATACATTAAAATAAAATCATAATTTATATTTATATTTTTGGAACCATACACATCATGTTATATAAGAATTAGGAGATCATGGAGATAAAAAAATAAGCACAATAAACAATAAAAATATTGTATTTAGTCACACCAAATGTGCAAATGATGAAGCCTTCCATATATAGGCAAGGAAGAGGAAATGCACCTATCATGTGGATTTAAAAGTGCCCCACAATGTGGCACAAATGAGTAGACAAGTGTGTTGCAAGTATGAGTAGATTGGTGTCATTACTGACGTCAACAAGCCTGTGTTGTCATTGGTGTCAATTGTATAAGATAGAAGAAGATCATTTTTGGGTGAGAATGTTGTGTATGTTGGTGATATCTATGCTTTGATTAGTTCCATTATGTTGTCATTAGTAAAGCTACTAGTGTCAACCTCTAGTGTTGTTGGGATCAATTTTTTTCTATGAATCTATGGTTCAGTTGTTATGTTGTAGTTAGTTTAGTTATATTAAGGAAGTACTAAAGTTGATTAGGATGTGTCTCTGGTGCTTGGTTTCCAAGTGCTTTTGATAAAATTTGAAAAAATAAGAAATAGTGTCTTGCAATGTTGTTTTGGGTTATATGATAGTATTCTTGTGTTGCTCTGCATTTCTTCTAGGTGGAAGATCTATATATACAGTTCAAATATTTTGATAAGAGATGTTCAAAGGTGTTGTATCCAGAATTTGGTTCACTAGATTATTGTACAAAAGAAGTTGTGTTCACCAGAGTGTAAATTATGTATTGTAGAGGTGTCTAGGAGAAATATATTTTCTCTGTGTTTCGTCATAGTTATGTTTTCGGTCTTACAGATCTGAAGGTGTGTTGATAGTGTTGGTATTTTTCTTCAAGTGAAGTTGTTAATGGTTTGGAGTTGTAAGCACTAAATCTGCATATGCTTCAAACAATGACCATCATTAGTATTGTTAGTCAATTTAAAACAAGCAAATCCAATATTCCTATGAGATATCTAATCATGCTAAATATGACAAACAAGACAATAAAATACCAAAGAAGTTAAATGAAAGCATAAAAAGCATGTTCAAACACTATCCCATAGTGGGAGTGGTGCTCCTTTAATGTAAAAAGGATGCCCTTTCCCACCCCCTTGATAAGCTTCCAAAATGGTGAAGATGCAAAGATGAATGCCTATGAATATGTGTATAGTAAAATTGCATATGATTGTAGATCCATATTTTGAAGAGAATGCTTCTATTTATAGGGTTGAAGAGTTGAAGAATGGAGAGATTGGAGGAATGTGGGACTAAAGGAGAGCTAATAAGATTGTGATGCTTGTCACAAGTCTATTAGATTAATGTGGAGCACATTTTGGGAAATATGTAGAGGAAATGAGGTGTAAGAGGAATAAATGAGAATGGCTGAGGATTTGAAAGGATGTAACAAGAAATAAATGAATGTAGTTGGAGATGTGAGAGGATGTAAGAAGAATAAATGAGGATGTAAGAGGAGTTAATGAATGTGTAAGAGGTTTTGGAGGGAAATTGAATTAGGAGGTGGTTGAGAGGAATATTCCTTGGAATATGCCAATGTGAAGATAAATAGGGTAATTAGTTAATTAAAATAATTGATTTTAATGTGCAAGTGGGTTAGTTAATCAGGGGTTGGGTTTGACCAATGTTGAGTCAAAAGCTAGAGAATGGGTAATTGGGATTAGGAGTTAATTAATCCAAAATTAATTAACTTGGCGGAATTAGGGGATTTGACATTTGATTTAAATAATTTAATTTACTAAATCAGATGAGAGGACTTTAGGGTACTTAATTAAATAATTTGATTTATTTAATTAAATTTGGTGAACATTAGTGAGTACGAAGTGAATTAATTAAATAAACTTAATTACTTGATTAATAGTAGAAATGATGTTAATTGATCTGATTGAAATGCATAATGTCGATTTGTATGTCTACATTTTTCCCCTCTTTGAACCAGCGTACCAGTTGTGTTGGTTTAAAGGCTGATGTTGCCAAGATCAAAATTTGAAAATTTCCTAATTTTTTCAGATGCACCATTGTTGCCCCAACGGAAAGAAGTATGTTGATACACCGCCCCCTCAAGAGATCGAGTGAAAATATCAAGTTTAGGGTCGATCTCCCAATAAATATGCTTTATGGATGTATGGATAGTTATGTTATAAGAGGCTTATCTACTAACAGATCTACATTATGATGATGATGTCATAAGATGCTTAGAATAACAAATCTATATTATCCTAAATAACTTAAAATGGTAATGCAAGTGAGATGATGAGATGGATGATGTTTCCTATTACGATGATATGTATGAGTATGATGAGTATGCTGATGTTTCATGAATGAAGGATGGATGCATTAATATTTTGGTGAATGATATGATACCATGTTAGCGTGAAAGAGGATAGAAGAATGAGAGGTATCAACCCTTGATTCCAAGAAGATGTAGAAGTCCAACAAGTCTATGAGTCGTTAAAATTTTATTAGATATGATGATGAATGATAATGATGTGTTGCTTATCTAGGGATTGGGGAAGTAAAGAGCATAAATTTCCTTATGTTTGATAACACACATAGATATGATGCATGAAGGTATGAACAACTAGGATGGCATGGTTTCTAGTGCAATGGACTTTGACTCAACAAATAAATAGGAGTATCCTTGTTCACACTCGACATATGAAACCTTATTAGGTTGTACTTCAGACATTTAGAACATCTCAAAGCAAAACACAAAAAAAAATAAAAACCTAACCATGTAATAGTTAACAAGACATCCAAAACATCTTCCATACCAACCTACCAAAGCAAGTATCACCAAGTTATATTACAAGAATATAGAACAAACACAACAAATGAAAGATAATGATCAATGCCCCATTCCTTTCTCTCTAAATAATTTTGATTAGGCATCATCGAGAGGTCATTGGAATGCACACAATAAGATAAATAAAAAGAAATGATCAAGTACACAAACAAGTCAATGTTCTTCATACCTCTAGCCAAGACTAAACTATGATGATGTCTGATGTTGATATCCATTGTAGGAAAAATGTATCCTAGGACATGATGTTATTAGATGATTTTGGGATTAATTGGATGATAGGCTATTGATACCAAGAGTTGACCAACTTATTTATGTATTGACCTAGACTTAAGATCCTGGCGTTTGAGTTTGCACTTTTAATTTCCAAGACTTGTTTCCGATTGTTTTTCCAAGGTTGAAGGTGATGATTGATTTATTGTGAGTGGATGTTTATTGCAGGTGAATGTGAAATGGGATGGATGATTTTGGGTTTTTTGAATGTTTTTTGGTATTTTTGAAATGTTTGGAGGCTATTTTGGTATTTTCAAGATGTGTTACAAATGTTTTGATTGTTAAATTTTCCAATTTTTTGGTTTTTTTGATATTTTGACCAAGAACCTAACCTTAGGACCTATCCTAGGGGCCTCGATAGTTGATCAAAGATTAGCCTTGCCTATGTTATATGCGTAGAGACCATGTAGTTCAACTGACACATACTCATTTATTGATGAAATATGAACAATTAGATTGTCAAATTATTGTGATGAACACCTAAAGGACCTAACCTAGGGGCCTTAGGGGCCAATCAAATATTAACCTTTCCTACGTTATACATGTAGAAGCCTCGTAGTTTGACATGGTAACTATGTTTTTGAATTTTTCTATTTTCAACATTTTTTGGGATTTATATATGCTTTTGATGTTTGTGGATTTTTTGGTTTTATGAATGTTTTTGATTTTTTTGGTTTTAAGGAAGATTTCAAGAATATACATGAATCTGATCCAATGTAGGTATTAGGATATGCCCCTAGTGTGATGTGATAGACTACTCTAATATAGGTAGGACAAACTGACCTTAGGAATGTGCCAAGAAGTTCTAGAATGGAACATGATACCAACACAGGATCAAGCTATGATTCAGACGTAGATGTGTAGTGGAAGGATCAATGGAATGTGATAGGTGAATACAATGGAAAGCAATGGTAGGTGATGCAGAACAAGTCAAAGAATCCATGGTGGATGGAGGGTGCTTATTTATACAAGGTGCCTATTTTCCAGGTTTTCACCATGGTACTTGCCCAAAGTGCCATCGAAGTGGTTTTCACTAGAGGACAATTTTTTTCTTTACTATTTTCAATCTTTTTTCTAATTTTTTTAGGATTTTTTTTTTTTTGTCTGGATTTGGCACGTTCTTCTAAATTTCGTTAAACATGAGCTCTTTGACTTGGAAGTACCGACTCTTAATCTTTTTATTATATCTTCTTTTGAGATGGTTTTGGTAAACCTACAGGTGGTTCAAAGCATCCATGTGCTTCTCATTGAGCAATTCCAGCTCATTCAACCATGACACCTTGTATTCTTCATTAGTAATAAGATTTTGCAAGGATATTCTCAGGGATGGGAGTTCAACCTCAATGGGTACGATGGATTCTGATCTATAGACCAGGGAGAAAGGGGTTACACTTGTAGGCATGTAGATACTCGTTCATAGGCCAATCATGTGAGATTTAGTTGTAAGTTCCAATCACGACTAGCTTTATTGACTATTTTCTTGAGGATTTTAAGGATGGTTTTATTTGTAGCCTCATCCTAACCATTACCATGGCAATACTATGGGGTAGAGAAGAGATGTTGGATATTGAATTTTTGGCATAGCTGATAGACATCCTAATTTTTGAAGGGTGATTATCTGAGATAAGGGCTTGTGGAACATCTTAATGAAAAATGAGATAGTTCAGGATGAATTTGGAAATCTACTTCCCTATGATATAAGTCATGGGCATGGCCTCTACCCACTTTGCAAAGTATTTTGTGGTAGTGATAATGAACTTGTGTCCATTAGATGAGGTGGGTGTGATTTTTCCAATGAGATCGAGCCCCCATTGTGAAGAAGTCCAAGGTGTTACAATCGGTTGGAGCTCTTGAGTGGGTGCATGGATGAGATCCCCATGCTATTGACATTGCATACATTTTTGGACATACTTGTGAGCTTCATTCTCCATAGTAGGCCAATAGTATCCCATCCTCAGTAGTTTCTTGGTAAAGTTCATACCACTAGAATGTGAACCACATATGCCATCATGTACCTCTATTAAAGTAGTCAAAGCTTCCTTGGGGTTAACGCATTGCAAGAGGGTTCCTTCAATACTTCTATGGTAAGGGCATGTGTAGGATCATGATGGGCCAAAAAGTGGTGATATGATGGGTATGTGGTTGATGACTTTTTTTTTACCCAAAATTGATGAAACGAAAAATGGTTTTTAAAGGAGAATTCTCATATTTCCACCAATATAAATTATGCTTTACTTTGAATTTAATAAATAATTATTATTCATTTTCTATTTGAATTATGACTAAATTCTTATTGATAGGCTGATTGAAAAATATCTATAGCTTTCAAATGGTATCACATTTTTTGAATCCAAAATGTGTCACATTATATTCTTCACATACTATAGGATTTTAAAAAAATTGAATTTCATGAAGTTTTGACCAAGTTAAAGTGGTTAGACATACGAGTTTTTATATTTTAAAAGTTGTAATAAAAAATTCATAATTAATTATTTATTTGGAAAAAATTACAAAAAAATGCATCACATGAGACATGAGTCCTCTACTTATATCTAAAATATTATAAAAAATATATTATCATTTTATTGTAGTTAGGGTGGTCAGACAGACCGACTTCTTATTTTTCCCTGAAATTTAAGTACTATTGCATTGAAATTTCAAATTTTCACCAAATATATTTTTTTTAAATAAACCTAGTATTTTAGAAACTACATTCAATTTGCTACAAATTCTATTCTTGCATTTTTTGAAATAATATAGATAACTTATTCAATTTTTTACAAGTTGCCTAACTCTAATTTTTCTAAAAAATTTTGCCACTTAAGGGCTTATTTTTTCCATGATGATCTTGCACCTACCCGAAGGGTGTCACCTAGGATAATGAAATGAGATGACTTTTAATGAAATTTTTCTTGAGGTTTGGGGTGATGTCGGCGGGGAGGACTCCTAATTCAAGTAGGTGAATATGTCATGGTACCAAGGATCACCGAGACCAACAATTTCACATACGAACTCAGAATCTGGTACCTCAAAAGTTGGTACAAGAAGCTGCTCTACAAGGAATTCATGTTTATGGACGTTCCTCAAGATCTCTAGCAATGATCCAATTGTAGCCATAACATAAGTTGCTCTATTTTTTACCCTCACTATTTTCTCAAATGTTATATCGATGAAGAATTCCTTGAGATCCTCCACCAACTTTTTATACGGGGTAAGTTTATCATGTTTAGTTTGGTATTCATCGTTGAATAGATTGATAATCAGTTGTGAGTCCTCGTAGACCTTGAGTGCCATGATTTTCCACTGTACTGCAATCTAAAGTCCTATGACTAGAGCATTGTACTCCGTAATGTTGTTGGTGTAAGGGAAAGATAACCTATATTACTTTGGAATACAATCCCCTTGTGGTGTGATGAATTGG
This sequence comes from Sequoia sempervirens, assembly GCA_007258455.2. Taxonomy (NCBI): domain Eukaryota; kingdom Viridiplantae; phylum Streptophyta; class Pinopsida; order Cupressales; family Cupressaceae; genus Sequoia; species Sequoia sempervirens. Next base: position 19,151 of record VDFB02021383.1, on the reverse strand, counting down.
ACCCCTATTCCTGACCCATGATGTGTGAATGATCTATCAAAATAAACCTTCCAATGGTCTGCAACATTCAAGTTGAAGATTGATTCATTGAGAAATTCTGATACCAATGGGTTCTCGTAATATATAGGTGCTTCAGCCAGTTGATCTGTGATTACCTATCCCTTGATGAATTTTTGCTCCACATATTCAATATCATATTCTATCAAGATCATGACCCACTTAGCCATTCATCTTGTGAGCATTGCTTTAGAGAGCTAATACTATAGGGGGTCTATCTTGACGATGAGCTTCATTTGATGAGAAAGCATGTAGTGCCTAAATTTTTGTGAGGCAAACACTACTGCAAGGCAAGCCCTTCTCAATGAGCATATAGTTTAGCTCATGTACCACCAAGGTTCTACTGATATAGTTAATGGCTCTTTCCTTCCCTGTTTCATTATGTTGAGCTAGGATTGCCCCAAGTGTTTCCACCATAGTGGATATGTAGAGGATGAGTGGTTTGTTTTGGATTGATGGCATGAGGACTAGTGGTGTTAGCAAGTATTCTTTGATTTGGTTAAATGCCTGATCGCATATCTCATCCCACTTGTATGCTACCCCCTTGTGAAGGAGATTAGAGTATGGGATGGTTTTATCTACTAACTATACTATCAATCTGTTGATTGATTGGAGCCTTCCCTACAGACCCCTTAATTATTTCAATGTCCATGGTTCTTCCATATTGAGGATTGCTTTGACTTTTGCAGGGTCTATCTCTATTCTCCTCATTGATACAATGTATCCCAAGATCTTTCCTTAATTTATGCGAAAGACACATTTCTTAGGATTGAGTCTTACCTTATATTCTTCCAGTCTTTCAAAGATTGGGCCCATTGTTGATATGTGGTCTTGACATTTTTTTGATTTGGCTAGTATATCGTCCACATAGTCCTCTACAAATTTGTGGATCATGTCATGGAAATCCAGAGTCATAGCCCTTTGGTATGTGGCTCTAGTGTTCTTTAATCCGAATGGCATCATATTCCAACAGTAAGTGCCCCATGGACATGCAAAGGTTGTCTTATGCTGATCTTCCTTTGCTATCATAATTTGATTGTATCCTGAGAACCCATCCATCAATGATAGCATTTTGTGTCTTGTCAGATCTACAATCATGTCTATGTTAGGAAGAGGTAAATCATCCCTAGGGCATGCTTTGTTCAAGTCCTTAAAGCTAATGCAGATTCAGATGCCCCATGGTGGGTGCCAAATGTAAACACTAAATCTACATATGCTTCAAACAATGACCATCATTAGTATTGTTAGTCGATTTAAAACAAGCAAATCCAACATTCCCAGAGATATCTAATCATGCTAAATATACCAAACTAGACACTAAAATACCAAAGAAGTTAAATGAAAGCATAAAAAGCATGTTCAAACCCTATCCCAAAGTGGGAGTAGTGCTCCTTTGATGTCAAAAGGATGCCCTTCCCCACCCCCTTGATAAGCTTCCAAAATGGTGAAGATTCAAAGATGAATGCCTATGAATGTGTGTATAGTGAAATTGCATATGATTGTGAATCCATATTGTGAAGAGAATGCTTCTATTTATAGGGTTGAAGAGTTGAAGAATGGAGAGAATGGAGGAATGTGATACTAAAGGAAAGCTAATAAGATTGTGACACTTGTCGCAAGTCTATTGGATGAAGGTGGAACACATTTTGGAAAATGTGTAGAGGAAAGGAGGTGTAAGAGGAATAAATGAGAATGGTTGAGGATTTGAAAGGATGTAAGAAGAAATAAATGAATTTAGTTGGAGATGTGAGAGGATGTAAGAAGAATAAATGAGGATTTAAGAGGAGTTAATGAATGTGTAAGAGGTTTTGGAGGGAAATTGAATTAGGAGGTGGTTGGGAGGAATATTCCTTGGAATATGTCATTGTGAGGATAAATATGGTAATTAGTTAATTAAAAGAATTGGTTTTCATGTGCAAGTGGTTTAGTTAATCAGGGGTTGCGTTTGAATAGGGTTGAGTCAAAAGCTAGAGAATGGGTAATTAGGATTAGGAGTTAATTAATCTAGAATTAATTAACTTGGAGGAATTAGGGGATTTGACATTTGTTTTAAATAATTTGATTATTTTTAATTAAATTTGGTGAACATTAGTGAGTACAAAGTGAATTGATCAAATAAACTTAGTTTCTTGATTAATAGTAGAAATGTTGTTAATTGATCAGATTTAAATGCATAATGTTGATTTGCATGTCTACAAGAGCTAAGGAAGTATTTTCCTTGAGTTACAATGTATGGTAGAGTTGTTTGGATGTACTAGTTGTGTACATTCTTCAGCTGAAAGTTGTTGTGAAGGGGTTGGTTGGAATTCAGGGTCTTTATGGAATATTTTAGAGTGTTTTTAGGTGACATTTGTTGTTCATGAGTTATGGATGGATTAAAGGAAGCATGTACATAAAATATTAATGGTGATTACATAGGTATCAACCAACCTTGGTGTTTACAGTACTTGCAAAGGTGCTTGGTTGTTTGTGGAAGTGTGGTGTGTTATATAAGGATGGATTTAGGTCCTCACTACTGGAGTTTTGTGGTCTACCTTAATTCATTTCCATCGTGAGAATTTTTTGGTGCTCAACTAATTTGAATTTGGATGATTGAGGTGCATATCCATCCTTGGAGAAAGTTTTCAAGGTTGAAGACGATATAAATAAGAGTTGAGTTGTTGATGGATTGAGGTTATACAAAGAGATAGAAAAGCATGATGTGAATTGCAAAGTTATAGAGTGCGAATTTGAGAAGTGTAGTGCAAGATTTTCGGTAGTAGTATCATAACACTACTATGATTCTGGAGTAATGCATGAGTGACATGTGTACACTACTAAAATGTGCATCATTCTGGTGTACATAAGTATGAGAATATCAAAATATGATCCATTGAAGTAATCCCCGATATGAGAGATCAAGATAGAAGGTTCCTCCACAAACTTCATTGAAAGAAGCATTAGCATAGCATTGTTATAATCCCCCTTAATGCTAAGAGAATAAGCAGACCAACTGAAATTGGGCACAAGAATATGCAAGGAATGTAGAGATGTTCAGGAAACCAAAAAGGGTGTGCATGAAGGCACACACACATGAGGTGAGAATCATGAGGATCCATTACTGTAATGGCAAAGCAAGGAAACACACACCATGTGGTGAGAATCATGAGGATCCACAACTATGATGACTAATCAAGGCTCTATACAACCCCCCATTACACTTTACGATTTAGTGTAAGTATAAAATTTCCCAAATTCTCTCCATATGGAACACGCATTTGTTTGTGGAACTTTATGTGAGTGCATTTATAAGCATATTTGTTATTATGAGTTCTTACAAGTTTATTTTCATGAGGTGGATTAAGAAGACATATGCCTTCCAAACCTCAATAAAAGACAAAAACATAAAAATAAAACCCCCTTGATTATTTCTTTCCCTACTTAATTTGACAATTTATAGGAGTGCTTTGCAAATAGGCCAAATGAAGTATAAACAAGCACTTAATAGTGGGAGTTTGATACTATGCTCGTTTGATTTGTGGCAAAAAAACAAGCACATTTATAAAAAAATGGTACTCTATTTTGAATTACCCAGAAATAGTAATGATGCTTTCAAGTTTTCCACCTTTACAAAAAAGAAAATCAGATTTGTTTAGAAAATTAATTTTTGCAACAAATATTAAAGAGAAGAGGAAAAATTAGAGAGGATTTTAAGCCCCTTTGGGCTGGAAATAACAAAGGTTGAATGCCCATAGGACCAAGAGCTAAGAGTGAACGTGCCTTCCCCTCCCCCATCGCTGACATAAGCCCTGGTGTCTACAGTGACATTAGCAAATTGACAATAAAGGAGGGGAAATAGTGCTCCCAACCCTCACGCCAAATTTTAGAGTGTCATGGGTCAAATTCTTGCCAAACTCCATGCTAAAGCTGCCAACCTCCATGCGAGATTCCTGAGGCCACGACCTGTCAATGCATGCGCCTAATGCTTCGCTGCCTGCTGACGAAGATCTGCACAGGTTTGATGCACGATCCCTTCCTCTGCAAATCAGATTTCTGCGCCCATTCATATTCCACCAGAAAATTACCCTCGCGGTCCTGCAAGAAAACCCCTCGCGTCTACAAAAAGAGACCTCGTTGGCCTTCGGCTCGTAGCCACACCCTCGGGCCTGCAATAAAGCGCCCTCACAAGCCTTCAGATCTCACCCGCCACTCATTATGGCCTTCTTGATCATCAAATGCCTCTGCCGCACAAGAATTTGCGGCCTCTGCTGTGCATGCGAGTGGATCAATAGCCTGATTGCGTGTGTGTGGGCGCGAGACCTTTGTAACGCTGCAGAGGGGCATGCATATGCAAGGCCACGACCTGCCCAAGCGTGGCGTCGCCTGTATATGCAAGGTCATGGCCTCTTAATGCCGCTCAGACTACCTTTTCACGCCTCATCCAGTTGCCTATGTACCGTGGGCAATAGACTCAGGGTCGACCACGTCTCCAAGACCAGATATATACAGCCTCTGTGAGCAGAGATTTAAAATGCCATCCAACAGAAGATGCTTCTATTTGGGCTCGAATCAAAACACCTTTGGCCTGTGAGATTCATGCTTGGGGTGGGGTCGATTTCTTCTTGTTGTGAGTAGATGTGCAGTTTGACTCCAAATGATGCCTCGAAATTCTTTCACAAATGTTTAAGCATCTTCCTGCAATTGTTAGCACACAACAATGGAATCTAACAAAGTACAACTTTGTTCACCTTTGGCTTGAAAATATATTCCCTTATGTTCTAATACCATATAAGAATTAGGAGATAAAAAAAAAGCACAATGAACAATGTAAAATATTGTATTTAGTCGATCCAAATGTACAAATGTGGAAGTCTTGCATATATAGGCAAGGGAGAGACAATCAACCTAGCATGTTGATTGACAAGTGCCCCATGATGTGGCACAAATGAGTAGACAAGTGTCATCTAGGTGTCAACCTATGGATCACTAGGAATGTGCAAACCAACAACTTATCTGACCAACTCATCAACCTTGATGCCAAGTGTTGTGTGATCTTTGAGGTGATATGAAAACTCTTCCAACCTCAAAATGTATGCACATGAGGTTTACCAAACAACTCAGTAACCTCAAGGGGCCTAAAGTTTGTACATTCAGTTAGACAAGATGTTGTCTAACCTCATCAATCTAAGTACATTTAAGTATAGTGAATAGATAAATTATTCACTCTAACATATTATACAATTATTGTAGTCATAATTTATTTATAAACTATTTTACAAAATTTGCTATGTATTCTTTGAGTTAGTCATCACAACTTCATCTACTTTCATGGAAGATTATCTTGTATGAATCACCTTCTATAATAGTTTCATGAGTTTTTTTTTAATATTCCTTGTATTTAAAACCTCGTCTACCTTTATACACGTCTCTTATATGAAAAAACCCAATTTTAGTGCTAGGTAGATCATATTGGTCCTAATATTGCTCCTTTACCTTCTTAAACTATATTATGAAATAAAATTTTAATGGATCTACTACGATACTCATTTTCTAGTATTATGTGGGTATAAAATATTTCTATGGTTCATTTTGGATTGAGCTATATATATTATTTTATTCTTATATACTAGATGGATACAATGGTTTATCACCCATGTAGTTTAGCATGATGGGACACATACTATACAATCACTTCTACATACTTATTTATTGAGTCCTTCTTATGTATTGTTTATTTGAGTAGAGTCGTTAAGCTTATTGACACTTGTATTTTTTTACTACTATATTATTATGTTGTTTTTAGTATATTGGCATAAATTCACCATTTATGTACTATTCAAATATTGTCACTGGGATTAGTCATGTAAAGTTATGTACCATTTATATTCTTACCATCAAAAAATTTTCTTGTGGCTATCTTAGAATTGTATAAGAAATATTTTTGGGGTCACTCATGTGTAAAGTTTTTCCTATTTTCTCTTAAAATTCTTTTTTATTTTAGAGGAGGTTCTTTAGTATAAAAACCAATCTTTAATATTTATTTGTAACCTTTGTGTGCTCCATGAAATTTTTCATGCTCGTATACAACATTCCTAATATTTCAATGACATATTTGAAGGAACTTTATTAGTCCTTCTCATCTCTCTTTTGGGGAGGAGCTTTTCCTTACAATTTTTTATTTTAATTATTTTTATAAGAAATTTTATTAAATGTGTACCTCATCAAGCCTAGTTTTAGGACCCACCTTTTAATCTTTCCATCTTTAAATTTATCTATCCTTTGATATATATAATTAGTGGTTCTATTAGTGGGAAAATGGTTATTACCTAACTACTTCCCCTCTTCGCTCTTTCTCACACCTATCTATTTAAGTCAACTAAGGGAAATTACTTTTTGTTTCTCAAATCATAAGATTAAGACATTTTTCATAATATTATGTGTTATGTTTTTCACTTTCTTCTATATAATCATGATTCTTGTGTTCATATTATTCAATCAATTATTTTCACTAAAGATCTATTTGACAAATCTCATTTGTAAAAGATTTCTTTCATTTTACAAGATCCTTGAATCTTGTATGTCTATTCCTATACTACTAAATTCATTTGATACTTTAATTAAATACATATTGAAATATTATATATAATAATATCATAACAGCCTTCCCAATATGACAGACAATACTAATTATTGATTATGCATGGTGTACGTCAACCTATTGAAAGTAATTGAAGCCACTCTTTACTATAGCAATTAGATTGGTAAGAATGAATTCTTTATGTTCGATTTATACGTAGATAAGTCTATTTATAACTTAAATAGATTTTTTATGGATTAAATTGGAATCTCTTATAAGTAAATTTGATGATGTGGTTCTCATCCAATAAGAAAATCTGAATAATATATAAAGGAAGATAGTAATAAAAAAAATGGTTTACAATTTATAATAGTAGTGAGTTCTCTCATGTGCATTAAAAATGCTACACTTAATATTTATACAATTTTGGCATTGGTATATATTATTTGATAATTTTAGATTAGGCAGATACATAGATAGTAATTGGCAAGGGTATATTAATAATTTTGAGAGTGGTTGATGGAATTCATTTAATTTATTGTTGTTTCTTGGTCTTTAAAGGTGCATAATATACATGTTGGGTTTCATTATAATAGAATATTAAGTAGTATGTTGAAAATACATGATGTTCACATTAATAACAACATATCATTCAATTTTAAAATTGTATATATATTCTCATACATTAATATAAGAATACATTTATATGTTAAACATAATAAATTAATTTTGCATACACAAAATACTAAATTTAAAGAGAATTAACTTTTAAATAAATATATAATTTTACTTATTGTAAACATCTTTAAAACTATATGTAATTATTCAACATTTTAAAAATAATAATAAAGAGATTTTGTATTCTTTGTACAACAACATTTCTATTTTTTTCTTTTTAATTTATAAAATGTATATTTTATAATATTAACTCCATAATTATGTTTTGACATAATTATCATTCATAATGTTAATATATTTTTAGAATTATAATATTAAGAAAGTAATATTTATAATCAAATGTAATTTTCTTTTTAAAAATCTTCTACCTCCTTCTAAGGATAAAGAAAATACTAAAAATTCCTTTTATTTATAAATAATATTAAATTGATGTCTTATTTTAAAGACAATTAAATAATTCCATATAATTTCATAACAAAAGATTATATTACTAAACAAAAATAAGTTGTTGAGTCTATGAGCTTTGATCTTCAAATGGATGACATAAAATAAATAATAGAACTTATTATTGATCAGTTCATAGTGCCAAGTAATTACAAATTTGAGCTAGAAGACATCTAGAGATAAACAAAATGATATAATGATACACAAAATGTAAGATAAACACAAAGAAAATTTATATGCATATAAAAATTCTAAAAACATAGCCAGACCTCAACATAAACATTTATTTTAAGACTCTTAGAGCCACCAATTAAAATGAATTTAAACTTAATTTCTTGTATACAAGAATATTTCATTTGTAACTCATCTCTTTCCAATTAGAATACTTATTAAGGAGCACACTATTTACTATAGGACATGTGGTGAATAGATTTACTCATTAAAAAAATATAAAATCATATAACTAGTTATTAGAAGTCCATTACTTTATTGTATGTCCAAAATATTTGATACATTTAGTGTATGAATTTATAAGATCAATAATATGACATTGACACTATATAGTTTTAAATATGTGAGTGAGATTAATATCATTAGGTTTTAAAATTTAATGGAATAAGATTTTGCTAAATATTAATAAATTTGTAATAATTGTTTTGATTAAGATAAAGTAAAAAGGATTAGAATCTATTACAAATCAGTCATGGAGGAGAAAGAGAGGAGTCTCACAAATAATGAGAAAATAAAAAGAAGAATAGCAAACAAAAGCTTTCCAAAGGAGGGATAGAACCAACTACCAAAAAAGGAGTAGCAAAACCCAACAAAGCTAAAGACCAGAGCCAAGAACTAGATCAAGGAGGTTTGAACCTAAATTTACCAAAGATGTCAAAAGAGGGGCAGAGTTGAAATGAGACCTTCCACTATTAAAATCAGTTGGATGTTTCTCAAGAACTTAACCATGAGATGTACACCTTTTTCCCTCAATAGAATGTGGTCCAACAAACTCTTATAAATTAATTAGAATTGCCATTCTTATATATAATTTAGTTCTATTTTCAAAGGCTAATTTTAATTAGTAAAAATAGAACAAATATATATATTTTTTAGTATGAATAAAAGGTAAAATCATTACTAATTATTTTAATCATGAAATTTTAAAATGTTCAAATTAAATATTTTTTATTAAGTAAAATGGGTTTTTAAAAGGATTCTTATACTTTTATAAAACTTCAAATAAATTAGAGTAAAAACATTCAATGACTGGAAGCTGTTGAAACAAAGAAATATATAAAAAAGACTAAACAATATCATAACCAACCTTAACAATTTTCATACCCTTAATCCGAACATGAGACTAAAAACCCATGTTTCAGAACACTTTTATTCCCTTCTTTTAAGAATATTACCTATAAACAAACATATAATGATAAATGGAATGATTATACACAAACTTTGATTATCTTGAACTTCAAACCTCCATCAAGATTTCCAAATCTCCTGAAATCAAAGAGTTCCTCGGGGTGATAAATTTCACAAATAATTTTTAAAAACACTGTTTTATGCTGTGGTAGTATTTTCAAATGGACAGGATACTGAACTAAAACTCTATTGTTTTTTAGCCCATTTATCAGATACTTCAAAAGAAACATGTAAACTGACTGTGCAATGAATTGCTTGTATTTCTCTTTACTTAATCAAACATACATTAAAGCATAACAGTCAATTCTGGACAATTCAATGATAAAATATAGTGTTTAGAGCTGCTTCACAGAAAGGATTGATAAAACAGATGGGCTATCAACTGCTGAAATAACAGCATACAACAAGTTTACAAACTTCCGCCACCATAAAAGCCCTTACAATATTCAAATTTAAGAAATCAAATTGCCAGTTCTTCAAAATTCGAAATTAAGAAACTAAATTGTCATTTCCTCAGCTTTTTAAATTAGTACATCTTCTAATGAATGGGATGGAGTTCAGCTATAGTGAATTAATACAGCGATAACAAATAGTTTGTGATAGAAAAGCAACTCTGTGTATTTTTTTAGTCACACACTGTTCACTGTGAAGTTGCCATTTATGATTACTACAGGAATGTATGAAAAATGAAGCATAATAAGCTTTTGCAAAATTGATGCGTAATGCTTAATATGGAAGTTCATTATCAACCAATATTCACTAATCTGTTGGTCTGAAGGGACCTAGTTGAAAAAAAGCCAAGCAATGCACGCGCTCTAGTGATGTACAACAGTAAGGTGTTTAAATAAATAAAGAGGGAACTTTTCCAAAGCGAATATTTTCAGTCACTGTTAAAAAAATGTATGTCAACCAGAGGGCAAACAAATCGTACTTGGAGAACCATTCATTCACAATCCCCTATATAATTTTACAATCTATTAATACAAGAGCCTTTTCGAAAAGATACTTACAGACTTTTCCGTCACTGTTTCTTTTTTCACCGGTGAAACCCTAACGGCTGTGCCGCCTTCACTATTCCGGGACTTCGATATCATTTTGCTCATCCTTATCAGCTGAACTGGACGGAAAAAGATTCAATGTCGATGAAGAAAGTGGGCTTAGATTCACTCCGAATATGGTAACACTTGAAGAATTGGGACAAGTAGAGGAAGTGAAGGTTTTGGTCGCCGGATTTGGATACTGGAGAAGACTGGACTTCTTGTCAAGTGACGCCCAAGGACTGTAGAAATCACAATCAGATGGAAAATTGAGTGGGGCTAAGTCTGACCACGGGACAAATTCGTTGGAGATTACGGATCTATTATGTTCAACAGGTAGGGACGCGTACGACGTATGGGTCCAACGGCTGTAGTCGGGTAAGAGTTCAGGACGGAAGAAACCAGCAACGGAGGCTGGTTTCTGCTGAAGGAGATTGCAGGGCCTACGGCGGAAGCTGACGAAGAGCTGCCGACAGCCGCCCGTGCTGCGTTCGAAGATCACGATATCACCGGCGCGGAGGCATTTGTCCTTGACGTAGCGGCTCCAGCCCTTAGTGAGCACGTAGCTTTGGCTGCTGTTCCAGTATGAATATCTGAACCGCCATGTTTTGCCACTGGAGTCTTCAAAATTTAGCATGATTCCCTTCTCGGTAATGGCGGCGTCAATAGGGAAGCATCGCTGGGCATGATGCTTTGGAATCACAAGCCGGTTCAGCTTCCCTACATCACTGGGCGTCACGGCCTTGTCGAATAGGTGCTCCCTCGGATAAGTAACCCTTTCGGTTTTTAGGACTAACTGGCCGCCATTGCGATTTGAAGACCGATTCGCCTCTGCAGTGTTGTTTATGTACGCCTGCTGGAGTTCGTCGCGGTAGGTGTGTTTCCTCAGCATGTCGACGATCTCTGCTTTGGAATGGCAGCGGAGAAAGATTGCCTCCGGGTGCGTGTCGTCGAGCAGGGCGAAGTTGGTGATGGCCTTGCGCCCGCGGAATTTGAGGGCCGCTGTGTCGTAAGACTGCGCGGCGTCTTGTTCTGTGTTGAATGTGCCAAGCCACACCCGTCGGTGTTTCTCGTAGATCTGCGCTCCCCAGCGACCCTTGGGCTGCGGAACCACACCCTTGTACCGCGATGAGGCCAGTTTTCCCGCCCTCTTTCTTTGCCACACCTCCTCGTCAACACCATTACTGTTGTTGATTGTCTCTGCGCAGATCTGGCTTATCCCGCTTCCAATTCCTTTCTCCAATGACGAAGGAATGCCCCTTGTCTCCGCCTGTGAATCCTCCTCTGTCGTACAATCGCTTCCGGCCTCTTCGTCTAGGTCAAATTTGTGTTCCTCACCACCCTCCTCATCATACTGCTTACTGCTGCAATTCGTTAGGGACTCCACTTCCTTCATCTTACAGCAGCTTCCTAAGCTCAGTCCCAAATCTCCGTCCCCCTCCCACCCCTGAAAACACACACAATCACCCACCATGATTTCCTTCTTAAATAAACGAAAACCCATTAAGATACAACAATCGTTTACAACTAGAAACCCATTTTGCACAGAACCTCAAAATTGCACCTACAGCCTCATATACAAAATAAAAAAAGAATCTTTTGTGGCCATTTACACACCTTTCGTAAGATAGACCACCCATTTATTGCGCCCCCAAAATTTCCAGACATAATTCTTATGCGATTCGCTGCTTCTTCGGTGTTCGTTAACATCAGACCGATTAGTAAAACAAAATAACAGAACTGAATTGCTCTGAAAAGGAGGCCGGACTTCTATATATATCGCCTCATATGACTGAAGACGTAGAGAAACATCCACGTCAAAATTTATATACGATATAATCGACAGGCGAACGGTTAACGTCAGCCCTAGATTTAGTGCATACACAACTATACCCACACAATTTATTAACGTATTGCTAATTCACATTATTATATGCTAAAAAAGTTGATATACCGGTGCCTCGAGCCACAGCGCGGGACACGGAGCAAACTCGTGGGGATAGGGGGTTACCCTGATAAAGATTTCGAAAAAGTTACAATGCTTCTTTTCAAGAAAGTCTTGCCCAACTGGACATGTTCAGCATACGTTAGCGGTGGACTCTTCTTTGCTAAGCTCACCACGTAACTCCATTAAACCAGCCATGTTAAATATATATGAATATACTAATATGTGTTTTTAAATCTCTTTTTTTTCGTTTGTCATCTCAGGGGAAGCAAACTCAAAACCTGTGCCACGCTGGCCTGTGATATAATTGGGCATTTTTACTCGAAGCTCTACAATAGCTGTTGATGGGATGGTTTGTCGTTATTCTCGTTTTAGAAGAGGATTTCCTCTTATAGTTAAACATTTTCATACTCCTCGTGCCCACCTTGCCTGTTCAGTACAATCCCAAGTTGATTAGGTAAATTTGATGGTCGAACTCGCCGCTCAATAAATATTTTGGGAACGGCTATGAGTTCCTCACTTTACTTCATATACTGTAATGGATACTGGTTTGAAAAGGAAACGACACAGGCCAAAAATTTATTTATTATTCTGTCAGAATTTTCTGCCGTCTGCCACAATGTTTACTAATCATTCCATGTAATCTTGAGAACAAATTAGACAGTGCTTTACAGCTAAAAATTAAAGATAAGGTCAGGAGCATCAAATTTAATCCTTGCCCCTAACCATATAAAAGGTTCTTTATGATATCATTTTTGGTACATTAAAATAAAAAGATATACTAATACTTTATAGATATTGGAATTGTTGAGGGTTTATGGTCTCACTGACATGGTGAGTTAGGTTTATTATGTTGTTCAATTAATTATTAGACAGGGTTATACGGTTCCTATCATTCCTTAATGGTTTATTTCTTTTGTTTTTGGTAATATATTATTATATTAATTAAGTAATTATGAAAAAAATTCAAAGATTTTTAACAACAACAATTATCACTATAGTCTAAAGGGTAAAAACTCAAGGAGATTTATGAAAAATCCACCACCTTTAAGAATCAAAAGGAAGCATGAAATAAATAAAAGAAAACATTCTAAGGAAAACAAGACAAATAAAACACAATAATTATGAACTACTTCAACAAACTATGAAGATTGAGCAAAGAATAGGGATGTCAAGTTTGTAATCTTCCAAGTATAATTACCAATCATTTGGCCAAACAATTCATGACATCAATCCATTCCCTAGGAACATTAACAAAGGAAATTGAATCAAAATTTCATAAAAGATAAAGAATCTAGTGAACATAAGAAGCCAACTTCCTAGATGACTCTCCAAACCTTCCACTATTTAGAAGACCAAAATCATATAATCTATCTCAAAAAATATCTTCTTCCAACCCAACTCATAAGATTTCTCAAGAACCACAATGAGATCTTGACCATTTAACTAATTGTTAGTAAGAATACCTCTAGCAATAGAAAAAAGTTCTAAAATTGCTGGTACACCCCCTAGATGCTCTTGCAATAGACACCCAAGGTAAGTGGAAATGTTCCATGAGGTGAAACCCATGAACATTTGATAATCCTATGATTCCCTTTCATCTTCTTGTCTTCCTTATCTTCTTGAATTTTCTTCTTCTTTATCCTGCATTAAATCTTTATATCTCTTCTTTCATTTTTCCTCTTTCTCCCTCTCATGAAATTGAAATTAATATAACATGAACCTCACCAAGGTTCACCTTCCCATCGTATTTCATCTTCTTCATCATCTACATACAAATCAACATTAATAAAATTATAAATAACAATAAATCTCCTTGTCAGATTCTCGTCACCTATTTCTTCTTCATTCTCTTTTTCCTGCATATAAAAAAATTAATAGTACCTTGCTATAGCTCAACTTGTAACATCTTATCACTACACCTTTTCACTTCTCTTTCTTCATATCCTTCTACCATTTTATTTAAAGAAAAATCAAATCCAACATCATTATTAAGAAATTATTAAATTTAGTCAAATTAACTTTGTAATCTCCCTTTTCTCTATTGATGCAACATCTTTTCCAATCTCCTCATATCCCTACATTCTAACCTTATTATTTACATGCAAATTACCATCATCAAATAATTCACAAAATGCAATATTTACCTCGCCATTATTTGCTATAACTTTTGTTCCACCTATTGTCAATGCAAGCCCCTCATTCTCAACTACTATAACCTATATTAGTATAAATATTCTTCTTTACTTTCTATTTCCCCTTCAATCTTCCCACTCATCATCCTCTCTATGCACTCGTCTTCACATTGTTGTCCCAAACTTTTAAGTTTTCCCATGTCCTTCAATAGATCCAATTTTTCTTCAACATCATTGTTCTTCATCTCCACAACTTCATTGTTATCTACTATGGAAATAATATTATTTTCACTCATCTTCACATCTAGAAATTCAATCATCTCTTTTTCAAATAACTTAACATTAGAATCTCTTTCACAAATATCATAAAAATAACCTATTACCTATGTGATTTCTTGCTTCTCTATTGCTGCTCCAACCTTTTATTCATAAATATTTGCTACTACATCTCTTATACCTTCACCTTCTTCCTTTATTTCTATTCAAATTTTAATTTTTACCTCTCCCATACCTTCCAAAAGACATATATTAGCTACAAAATCCTTCTTTTCTTCTTCCTTATCCTCTTGCATGAGAATATTTTCTTCTTTACTACCATATGCATGATAGTTTGTTGCATCTTCCTTCTTCTTACAAACAAAAAAAAGTTAAAAAAACCATGGGACTCATACTTTCCCATCTATATTTTTTATGTCACCACTCCTCCAAATAACAAGTTTATCTTTCACATCTCCTCTCTCAATAGGAGATCTTCATATTCATCTATTTATTTGTCAAAAATAGGATTGCTAAAGTCCATTTTCTAAAATCCATCACTAGAAAAAATAACCTGTGATGTAAATTTATTCTCTTTATCCTCTTGACCTTCATATTTTTTAGTAATATTTTATAATCCACAATGACCATTTTCTCTTATTTTCTTTTCTTACTTATTTTATTTATTTATTTTCTTTCACTTCTGATTGTGTGGCTTTCTCCTACATGTTTTTACTTTCACGCCCCTTATATCAAAGGGTTGCATTATTATTTTTTCTCATCTTTCTTTTTGTTGTCCTATTTTCTAAATCTCTCCATTTCATGAGAGATACTCAATTCTTCTCCTTTTAGATAGAAATACATCCTCTATTCATGATTTTCATTTTCATACCCTGTATCTATTGCCATGCTACCTTGACATAACTTTTTAACACTTTTTCATATCTACTTCAATCATTTTTTATTGATTAATTTAAAACACATATAATCTAGCCTAGATTCTTACCAACTCTTCATAAAATCCATCAGTATACCTTCTTTCTCATTGTTTTATGAATGAAATCATCATTGGTCTCTTCATGATATTCTCTCCTACAATGTTATACAATTTATTTTAGAGAATTACATTTCCCTCTGCAGTCACAAGTTCCACTTGCAACAAAATCTCACAACTTTCAATCAAAACTACTAAAATCAAACATACCTTTCTAGCTTCTTGTGCCTACTTATCTACCCTCTACAATTACAAGCTTCTCCTCTCATACCTACAAAAAAATCTTGTACAACTTCCAACTATCTATATTTACATAATTCTCTTATGTAAAAAATATTCTAGGGTTCTCTTGAGATGTCCATTTTCTAACTTCTCATGCTATGCCGTCATTTTTTTAAGGTCATTTTTTATGAGTTTATTCCTCTCAAATTTTTAAAATACTATTATCTAGGAAAATAAATTCATCTCATTCCAAGCAAGGAACATCCAAGGAAAATTTCACAGATCCCAATAAATTTAAATTCTTCCAGAATCTCAAGCTCAACACATATATAGAAAAGCTAACAACTTTGACATTTATATAATATTGTTTATCTTAGCTTCTTTTATTCTCCATACTCTATCATATAACTTATATTTAATACTACTCATGTAGTCGAGATAGGGGGTGTTATCAAACAATCAGATCTTGTAGATAAAAAATCATTTCACATCATTAAAATCAAAAGATGCAACATAAACTCATATGTATTTATTTAATCAAACTCCACTAAATAAAAATTAAAGTCATAAAATAGATAAACTTTTCAAACTCAATATAATACTAGACTTCATGACCTATGCAACCAACTAAAACCAAATCTCATATAAGAGCCTTCCAAAAAAATTTGAATTGATTTACTGAAAAATAATTTTCATTTACTAATTGGAAAAATGTTTGTAGGAAACTCACACAATTCAAACTAATTTCTCATATTAGATATTTTTAATACAAAATTTACACAATAAAATTTATGAAATCCCTCTTTCTAATAACACATTATTTTTTGATACAAATCAACAAAATCCTAGACATTAGTGCATCTCACTTACCATAAATTTCATCTCATCTAGGCAGTTAATACAAATCATAGTCCCTCATGTCAATTAATTTTATTGAAATAAAACTCATTTTTACAAAGTCTTTGCTAAACAAAAGAGCTTGCAAGCCAAATATTTCACTACAACCTAATATTTGAACATGTAGTGATATAAAATGTATCCCTTTACATTTTATCACTTGTTTGGGCCCTCCTAGTTAAAATGGACTTAATTTTGCCTTAATTTAGTGTTGTAAAATGTATTTATTTACATCCCCACACTAAGTTATGGGACCTATTAATTAATTAAGCTTAATTATTCCTTAATTGGCCTTATAATTAATTTACAAGCTTAATAAATTGCATTTTCTGAAAGGGAAACTCGATAATAATTAATGCTTACACATAACACTTTACCTTGAGCAATGTGTCTTCCAGGAATAGGGACTTGGGACCCATTCACCCATGGGAAAATGGGTCCTCCCTAGGCCTTTGAACCACATTTTGGATTATATTTTTGGTGGGGTTTTAATGTCTCTAAGTGTATATTTAGATGTCACCTTGTGATATTTGAATTTAGGGAAATTAGCGATACATACAAGTATAAATACAACCTAGTTATTTTTTAAGTTTCACATAGCATTTTGATGATAGAAAAAGTATAGAAAAGTTAATGATAAAATGAATTCAAGAGAAAATATATTAGAGTTTTATTGCAACAATCAAGATCCAATCAACATATCAAAGTCTTCTTACATCATGCATGTGTTTGTAGGTAACATTATGCTATAGGTTTCATGATCCATTCAAGTGTTCAAAGCATTATTTCAAGTAAGATTCAAGATCAAGATCCGCATCAATTTTATCCATCTCATGCAAGTTGTAGATATACATTATCAAGCTTCATTCAAGGGTTTGTTGAGTGGTAACATAGATTCATTCACTCTTAATTCCCTCTTTCATGCATTATTTCAATGCAAGGCTTAATTACCAAAATAGGGTTTGACCAAGGAAAACCACCATTCACCAGAAAAAAAAAACATTTTTCTCTCTTATTTATGTGATTATAGATTTAGGTTGAATAAGGTTTGAAGATCTTTTAAAGAGAAAAATTTAAGAAATTGTCAAAGTTGCAAAAGTTGTCAAAGTTGTCATTTTCTCACAGAAACTCGGATCCCAAAGTTATTTCATACACTCTGACACTAATATCCAAAGAATTTCGAAGTGTGGAGATAAAACCAGAGGCTCCAAAAAGTTTCAGAAAAACCCTCACCAAAGATCCATTCTCCCCTAGGCAAATGAGTCCCAAGCAGGCTTCCAGAAACAAAATTTTGTGAAAGGTTCACAAGATTCTCCCCTTCTTAGATTTGCATTCTATTTTTTGTTTTTTTTAGCATTGAGATTCATCTTCAGGATCCAAGTGTTATATTGCATTTATGTGTTAGTTTACTACATTTAATTTTTCTCCCAAAAAGTATTGTTTGACCTTGACCCCCATGCTCAAGCATAAAAAGAAACCAAAAAATTCCCCAATTGAATTATTCACCTAAAAGGGTTGTTAGTCAATTCTTTGTAGGGATATTTTTTCTTGAATGATTGTGGGAAGATATGTTACCTTAGTTTCAATAATTTGCATAAACCTCCCTATTTTCCCCACATATCACAACAAAATCCAAATATTACTATAAAGTAAAAAAAAAAACCTCTGAGTCTTTCATTTCTCTACCTGGAGTGTTGGAAACCTTTCTTTACATTTTTTAATTTTTGAAACCCAAACTTTTTCAATTTTAGCATTTTATTCCTTTTGTGCTTGGGCATTGGATTTTCTTCAACCTAGTATTTTTTAACAATAGACTCCCAAACTACTCCTATAAATGGTGTTAAAATCCCCAAGGAATCAACTACCTATAAAATAGCAAAAAAATGCTTATAAAAATAACTTTGAGTGCTTGAAACTCATGCAAATCTATTCTTGTAACTTCTCTAAAAACTAGGAGAAAAATATGAAGTCTCCAAGAAATGAGCCATTTCTCTTCTTGGAAAATACTTAACATCCCATTATTCCATTCCCAACTTGGGCATTGGGTTTCATTATTTCACATTTGTTTTAATTTACATATTAAATATGCACTTTACAAATCAACAATTACAAATATTATGTGCCACATAAAAATCAAATTTTACATAGTCTTAGGCCCCTTATTTCACCTAATGGATTAAAATTTAAGCACAATAATACCCATCAAAATTTAAAAAATAAATTTCTTTCTTTGGGAGTGGTTGAACTAAGTCTTAAAATTTTTACCTACAAGTAAAAATTGCATGAAATAAAAATTAAATTAAATAATTTTGGGTGATGTAAGATTTCTTGTACACTCCTGGATGCTCTTGTGTCAGTTATGAATCTTAGTAAGTTCATGAACAATTTTTTTACAAGTTTTTCCCCAACACCTACCATTTTATTAGATAACTATCATCTTTCATAAATAAAAAAGTAAAAACCTAAAGTGTGAATGACCCTAGATTTATAAATATTTACCTAATCATCGTCA
>VDFB02021382.1:0-34014 GCA_007258455.2 Sequoia sempervirens | reverse complement strand
GATAGAGAGAAGTAGAGAGGGAAGGTGAGGGAGGGAAAGATAGAGATATATTTATTGCTCCCAACTCCTTGTAGTCTTATTATAATAAATATGATATTTAAAACTCCCTCGCAATAATCTTGAAAGGTTGAAAATTGTTACTATAGTTTGGGACATAGAACAACAAGTTTTCTTCACTTCTCATTGAAGGATACTATAAAGATCTCAATCCAAGGATGGGATGAGGGAAAGAGATCTGCAATAAGGATGTCCTAGGGTGTGATAAAGGACTAAAAAGGGGTTCACCACCAAGCTAGGGCTTGGAAAGACAAGTAACATACAAGATCTAATGTCAAAACCTAATGATATGAAAAAACCCACTAAATGGTCTAGAAATGAATGCAAATCATAATAGTAAATTGAGAAATCAAAGAGGTGCACTTTGAAATTTGTAGCAGCTCAGAAAGAAGTCTAAAGTGCTAAAAATACTGATTTTAATGCACACTGGGACTCATATGCCAAGCTAGGCGATTTAGCCCCAGCCTAGGGTTTCTAGGCAAGAACAAAAATTTGGAAGAGACAAGTTTGGAACACCTAAAAACTAGAAAAATTCCTATATAGGGACCCATGGTTGAAGTGGCATATCAATACCACTCAACCTTTTTCTGAAATTCAAAGTCTGAATTTTCTCTTCAACCTTTGCTTTTTCCTCTCAACCTAATTTTTGGATATGAATTGTTGAATTTTGCTCTGTAGATGCCTTTTGGTGATCTTGTAGACAAGGTGACAACTTTGACAACTTTGCAATCTTGACAAGTTTTCTCCAATCTTTCTCTCAAATGTGTTTTCAACCTAGGCTTGCAAACCAAACACTAAAGAGAGGGAAAGTGTTGTTTTATTAATAGAAAGGGATTTTCCTTGGTCAAATCCCATTTTGGTAATCAAACCTTGTAACGAAATCAAATGGAAAGGAGGAATGATGAATTAACAAAATGATATGTTGCAACTCACCAAACCCTAGAAACGAAATTTTGTAAACATGTATGAGATGGATCCAATGGATATAGATCTTGACTCTTGCTTGAATGTTGTAGATCTTTACTTGAATGCTTGCTTGAATCATGAAACCCTACATCACAAATGTCAGCTCAAACAAAAACATGATGCATGATGAATTTGACATGATGCTTGATACTTGAATAATACTCCAAAATGCTTGATAATCACTCTTGAACTCTCTTGAATGCTTGAATGTTTGAATGCTTAGGTCACACTTGCTCATGAAAATTTCTAGGTGGAAAATGAGTGAAATAACCTTGTATTTGTACTTGTTTATGCCAAATTCCTTGAGATTACAACACTACAAGCTGACATTAGATCTAGGAGAATAAAATCCTACCAAGAATTTGAATTTAATTTAGGTTTTAGCCACACAAGAATCATACACTAGAAGTGGTGTATGAGTCCCATTAGGCTAGGATTTGAGACACATCTTTCAAGAAATTCTTAGATTAATGTGCAATCCAGATTGGGACCCCCAAAATTAGGTGGGACTCATATGCCCAAGGTTGCGTCTAAGTCCCAAATCACTAAATCTGGGCCACACAATCCAAAAGCATTAATTTATGATTGGTCATTTGATATATGTCAGGATTATTCTCAAAAAGATGCATTAATTAAGGCTTGTCGATGCAAAATAGGACCAAATAAGGCATAAAGAATCCCAATCCTAAATTAGTATAAAATTATAAGAAAACACTTTACAACACCCCAAGTAAGGAACAATTACGCTCATTTAGTTCACAAGGGACCAAACAAGTGTGAAAATGTAACAAATAACATTTTTCAACACTACATTTAGTCCCCACTTTATTGAGAGGAGGAACTTGATTCAAACTCACACTATAGTAGACAAACACACATCAAGATGGGTTCCAATGCAACAATGCTAGTAAGATGGGATGACAATGATCAAGAGGGATGATCAAGCTCCTAGGATCAAGATCCTATGGAAAACCAACATAGGCAAAAAGGAACACACATGAAAATAATTTAAGGAGAAACAACAAGGCACACACATACACTATCAAAGACATAAAGAGGGAAAACAAAAATGAAAACCAAAAGAGGGGTGGATCAAGCTTTGACCATTTATCCTGCATGCTATGGATCAGATCTAGGTTGTTTTTCTGAACATGCACACTCACTCTGAGGCAAAGGAAATCAGGCTATCCATTGGGTGAGTATCCAGAAGGGTGAGAAACATACAAATGCGGTCAGTATGCACTTAAAAGCAAGTGGATATGGGAAAGTTACGCCTAAGTTTGGTTCCCATATGTACAACCATACCAAAGCTATACCTCCTAATAACTTTGATAAGGCACCACATAACAATGAACTTCGAGCTTCATGATGGAAGAAAATATTTTTATGCTTCAAACTAATGAACAAACAAGATAGAACCACATACAAACAAAGTGTGTTATGCAAGGTGGCCATATAACTGAATTTACAAAATAGTTTAAGGTATGTTCAAAGGAGTTTTGTTTAGTTCATGTAAGATCTTTAACTTAGGGAACATTGTGCCTAATGTCTCCAAGAGAGGACCAATTGAAGAATAGAAGATTTGTAACTTAGGGGATGCAGTGTGTCATATCAAGCCACTAAGAGGAATATAATATGCTAAGAGAGATCACACTCTAGATGGAAATCGCAGCCAATGTCACCACAAAATAAAAGACGCATCACATGAAGTAAGAAGACTACACAATGAACCATGAAATATAAAAGAATAATACCAATGTATGCCCCACTTTAAAGAAATTGCTAAATACCAAGCTATGAGCAATTACTTTAAAGTAGCAATTGATAAATGCTAACAATAAAGAAGACATGAGAGATAACTTGGAAAGCCCTATGCCAAGTCATATGTTTCCCAATGAAGCCACGCCATGAAAAGGGGTTTCCCCCAAAATGAAATCCCAAAATAAAATAAGAGATCCATGAATTCAGGGCCAGTATGCTTGCTACAATGTTTTTATAGAGCTCAGTAGTGTCATCATTTCCCAAATACTCATGGAATAGGGAGAATGACACAAAGAGAGTGAACACAAAGAAAATACTTTAAAGTCAACATGGAAGAGACCTAAATGTCTCGATGCCTTATGTCATCCCCAAAAGGAAAACACAAGAAAAATGAAAAGATAAAGGAAAAGATTTTGGGTCAACATGGAAGAGGCATGGATGTATTGATGCCTTGCGTCATTACCAAAAGGAAAACACAAGACAAATTAAAAATGCTTACGACATAGAGAAGAATGTAGGTACAAATAGAGGAATGTCACAAAGAGAGAGATATACAACAAACAAAATAGTACGAGGGATGACATTACACACATGCAATCACATAAAGAAACATGAAAAAAAAAATAATGAAAAATACTAGTAAGGCACATGTGAGTCAACCCATGGGTATGTGCAGGATCATCATGGAAAAAATAGGCCCTTAAGTGGCAAAAAATTTAGAAAAATCAGAGTTAGGCAACTTGACGTAAAAATTTGAATAAGTTATCTATATTATTTAAAAAATATGTAAGAATAGAATCTATAGAAAGTTGAATGTAGTTTCTAAATTACTAGGTTTACTTTTAAATAAAAAATCTATTTGGTGAAAATTTGAAATTTCAATGCAGTAGTACTTAAATTTTAGGAAAAAAATAAGAAGTAGGTGTCTGTCTGACCCCCTAACCACAATAAAATTATAATATTTTTTTATAATATTTTAGATATATGTAGAGGACTGATATCTCAATGTGATGCATATTTTTTGTAATTTTTTCCAAGTAAATAATTAATTATGAATTTTTATTACAACTTTTAAAAAATATAAAAACTTGTATGTCTTACCACCTTAACTTGGTCAAAACTTCATGAAATTCAATTTTTTTTTTTTTAATCCTATAGTATGCAAAGTATAGAATGTGACACATGTTTCAAATTCAAAAAATGTGATACCGTTTGAAAGCTATAGATTTTTTTCAATCAGCCAATCAATTAGGACTTTAGTCATAATTCAAATAGAAAATGAATAACATCAATTTTGGGTAAAAAAAAAGTCATCAGCCACATGGGCCATCATATCACTTACATATTGCCATTTTTTGGCCCATCATGATCCTGCACATACCCCTATAGTAGGTTGTCCACATCCTAATCGTGTTCGTCATATATAGAAGGTGGAAAACTAGCCAAAGGGACAATGTCAAATGTGTTACTAGGACAAGGCTATCTAAGGATGTGTGCAAGAAGTTGAGTCCACTTAAGAAATTCTATTATGACCCCTTAAGACATCCCCTTAAGAGGTTCTATTATGACCCTTTTAGACATTCCCTTAAGACATCCCCTTAAGACGTTCTATTATGACCCCTTAAGACATCCCCTTAAGACCATTTAAAACATCCCTTTAAGACATTCTATTATGACCCCTTTAGACATCCCCTTAAGACCCCTTAAGACATCCCCTTAATTAATACGTTCTATTATGACCCCTTTAGACATCCCCTTAAGACCCCTTAAGTCATTCCCTTAAGACGTATTATAACCCCTTAGACATCCCCTTAAGACATTATATTATGACCCCTTTAGACACCCCCTTAAGACGTCATTATTTTTTTTGACAACTTATAAATTAGTGTTAGATGTTATTATTTATGGTATTTATTAATGCTTTTATTCTCTAATCTTCTATGGTATTGTTTATTTCTTAAAATTTTATCCTTTTTGGTATATAAATAGATTGATTTTTTTTGTAAATTATGATTTATTGACTGATTATTAATCGACGTGAATTGAATAAGTTCATTGAGTAATTATCACTATTTATTGAATGTACATATCATGTATATCATGTATGAAATCACTAAATTTGCAAAGTATAAATATTAAAATGTCCTATATTAATCCATGTATGAGATCACTAAATTTCACATTAATGTCCTATATTAATGTCTTGACTATGAACATAAAATGCATTTTAAATGTACATGTGTAAATTAAAATTTCAAACAATAATAAAGTCCATAATTCAAAAACCATATACCATCGATCCCAAAAATGTGCACTCATCTACGGATGTATCACATTTTTTGAATCTGAAACATGCATCACATTCTATGCTTCGTATACTATAATATTAAAAAAAAAATTGAATTTCATGAAGTTTTGACCAAGTTAAGGTGGTTAGACATACGCATTTTTATATTTTTTAAAAGTTGTAATAAAAAATTCATAATTAATTATTTACTTGGAAAAAAAATGCAAAAAAAATGCATCACATCCAAACACGAGTCCTCTACTTATATCTAAAATCTTATAAAAATATATTATCATTTTATTGTGGTTAGGGTGGTCAGACAGACACCTACTTCTTAATTTTTCCCTGAAATTTAACTACTACTACATTGAAATTTCAAATTTGAACCAAATATATTTTTTCTATTTTTAAATAAACCTAGTAGTTTAGAAACTACATTCAATTTGCTACAGATTCTATTCTTACATATTTTTGAAATAATATAGATAAGTTATTCAAATTTTTACGTCAAGTTGCCTAACTCTGATTTTTCTGAATTTTTCGCCACTTAAGGGCCTATTTTTTCTATGATGATCATGCACATACCCATTTAGAGCATTTCATTTTTAGATTGTTGTAGGGTGATCCCACAATGGTTTACAATTTTTGGCCAAGCTGGACACTTAAATAATTTTTTAACTAAATCTTCACTTTCAGGCACCTATAGCGGCTAAACCATGAGGAATTTGAAGATGATGCAAAATAGTGATTTGTGACATTTTGTCTATAGATTCTAAATATATTTTTTTCAAAATTTTTGGTATCAGATTGCACTTATTTTTCCATCTCCTTCGAAAACTAGTTTTTTAGTAAACAACATTTTTAAGGAGTGACACTCACTGTATAACGAATAAATTTTTTTCCATGAAGGATAAAATTCTATTTTTTTCAAATTTAGATTTGTAACTATGATATCTAGTGCTTCCAATTGGTTTCATAGTGTTTTATTGACTATGTTTTCCTTAATCAAGTTTCAAAGTCAAACCAATTACAATTTAGACATAGGCGGACCGTATAACATGTAACTTCTTTTGTATGTATCGAAATTCAATTTTTTTTTATTGGATCAAGGACTTCAATATCTGGTGCACTCATATTTTTCATTTTTTTTTGATAATCTGCCATTTTTCCATATGTGCAGAACAAAGAGCTTGATTTTCGGTGAAAAACCTATGTTTAATAAAACTAAAGAAACAAATACGTAATAGAACCAAAACATATTAAAATTATATTCCTTGAATATCTTGTTCCAAGGACTACCATCATCCAGTTGGGTCTGTGAAGTCTCCTCCATTTTCATCCTCAACCCGAGCTTTGAAGCACAAAATTATGGACTTTTTTGGTGCCTGAGGGGGAGAAGGGGGGAAAAGGGGGGTTTGAGCAAACTAGGGGGGTTCACTTAAACCCCCAAGGGTTCACTTGAACCATGGTTTGATTGAACTAGGGTTTGAGTGAACCCCCTCTACATAAGACTTTCCCTTTTCCTTTTTCTTGGGAATGGTGGGACCTGCATTAAATGGGTTCACTCGAAAGGGGGGTTCTATCGAGCCCTCTTTGGGTTTGCTCAAACCCCCAAAAACTAATTTTTTTTGCATGGGGTCATTTTTTGCAAATTTTTCTTCCTCACTGGAATTGTAAACCGCTTTTGTGGGTTTACCTTGCATAGTGTAATTAGTAAATTACCTTGTTTGGAATTTGAAAATTGCATTTGCACATTTCATTCTAGGTCTTTATATTGCATTTCAAGTCTCTTTCCATTTTAATTTTTCATAGATTACTTTTCACAAATGTTGGTATCTATCTTTTCTAAGTTTGCAAAGCAAAATTTAGTCAATAAGCATGTTAGTCATTCATTCTATACATTCCCTAGTTATGAGAGTCCCTTAGTACAAGAGATTGAAAATGTTAACGCTTGCCTTAAACCTACAACCCATCCTATCTCTCCTATTTGTGGGAATGATGTGATAGAAGAAGATGAAAGAATAAACAATCATGATAAGCATAATTGCTTTTCTCTTGATATCTCTCCTATTAGTGACGAAGGTATCTTGGTGAAAGAAGATGCAATCATTGAGAATCATGAAAGTATTGCTTGTCCTTCTCCTCCTCCCCCTTGGGAAGATATTATAACAACAAAAGATGAAATAATTGCCACTACTTAGTTTACATTCCTCTCCCAAGACCTCCCATGCTTGTGAGAATTATTTAGTGAAAAATGATACAATTGTGAACAACAATGAAAATTACATTTGTGAGGAGGACATGTTGGTGTTAAGAGATCAATGATTGGGAGCTATGAAAATCCTACCTCTCCCACTTGGGAAGACATTATAGAACATAGGGATGTAATTGTAGAAAGCCATGATAATAACATTGGTTCTTCTCCTAATATCCTTCCTAGTAATGCATAAGATAGTTTAGTGTTAGAAGATACTCTTGAAAGTCATGAAAATATCATTTCTCCCTTTCCTAATGCTCTTAACATTTGGAGAGATCTATTTGAACGGAAATATCCAATCATTGACAAGCATGATTCTCCTTCTCTTGATGCCTCCCCTATTTGTGATGAAGCTACTTTACAAAACCTAACCATGGAATGTGATGAACATCTTGTTTGTTACTCCCCTAAAAGCTCTCCTACTAGGGTAGATATCATGGCATAAGAGAATGTGCCCTTAGAAAACAAGGATGAAGTCATGGACAATAATAAAAATCAAATTGGACCTTATCCTAATATCTCTACTATTGGTAAAAAAGATCTACTTTGATGTTAGAAGATGAAAGCAATAAGAGTCATGAGAATATTAGTTGCCTCTCTCCCCTAGAGAAAACATTATTGAACAAGAAAATGCCATCATTGATAAAAAAAGACAATACAACCATTGATAACTCCCTTACTTGTGATGAATTAAATTTAGAAGAACCAACATTTGAATTTCATGAACATCTAGCTTGTATTTCTCCAAAAAACTCTCCTCCTAGGGAGAATACCATGGTGCAAGAAAATAATAACATTGAAAATAGTGATATAGTTTCCTTAGATGAAGATGATGAAGTAACATTATAATATACTTCACTAAGGGACACTAATATTATTAAACCTCAACTCATCCTTTACCCACCTTCACATAAACCTCCAACTCAAAAAAAACCTAAACTTATCGTTTACCCACCTAAGAATAATGTTTCACAATAGCCAAGTTATAATTTACCATTGCTCATACATATAACACTAGAAACAATATGCAACCAAGAAAAACACCTTCAACATCCATCCCATTACCTAAACCTATCTCACCCGGTCGTTCTCGTTTTCCTTCACAGAGTGGAAAGGAATATGATCTTGTTGAACAAATTAAGAACACTCTTGCTAAGATATCCTTATGGGACCTTATTCAAGCCTCCCCTCATCATCATAAAATGATTCAAAGTGCTTTACAACAAGTTTCTACTTCTCCTAATGCATAATCAAACAATGTGGAAGCCAAAATTAAAGCTATAACACCAAATAACTTAGGTATTAATTTTCATCAAGACGAGTTGCCTCCATTGAAAGTGAAAAAATGTAATGAAGCATTCATGATAATAGCCCAAGTTAATTGAATTGTGATAAAGAGAACTCTTGTTGACAGTGGCTCAACCCTTAATATTTGTAGCATAAACCTTCTTGATAAAATTAAAGTAGATAAAAGCCAAATTCAACTTGATTCTTTATCTATTAGTGGGTTTGACAACGTAGGAAAACAACCGCTTGGAGTGATTACATTGCCTATTAAAGTTGGAAAGTTTACCTTGCAAACTCTAGTCCATGTTATGCCTCACAATCTTTCATATAATCTTCTTTTAGGCAGACCATGGATTCATGAAATGAATGGGGTGCCTTCTACCCTTCATCGTAAAATAAAGTACATATTTATGACAACAAAGTTTACACACTCAAGGCTAATCCTAAACCTGAAAATTATTTGATTGCTAAGAAAGAAGGAAGAGATCCTTTGGAAGTATTGAAACAAACTACAAAATTGGAAGTCACAAGGGAAGATTAAAGCATAAGAAGAACATTGATGAAGTCACTAAGTTATTGGAAGATGATTGAGGTTCCTTAGATTTCACACCAACATTCATGGGAGAATACAAGATCATAAAAAAGAATCTAAAAAGGGAAAAAAAAGTAGTACGTACTAATGTCAACACAAAAATCAAACGGACCTTCAAAAACATCCACCTCAACCACTTTAGAATAAGAAGCAAATTATACAATATAATTTGATGAGATCGATTATCAACAACCACCGAATCTAAAAGAAATGAAAAAGCTTTATGGAAAAGGTTATGAACTCATGAAGCAACTTGGGTATAGTGGAAAATGATGTGGTGCTAAATAAAAAAGTAACCGTGTCCCTATAGAGCCTCACATGCAAGAAAAGATTAGTGGTCTTGGTTATTGTCCCTCGAAAGAAACAAAAAATCCTTCACTCAATATCAACACTCTTACGAAAGATTCTTCTAAGTCGACTTTAACATTAGTGCATCTTGAATTGATAGACACTAGTGGTCTTGATAGTTATCCTTTGAAGAAATGAAAGAAACAGAGAAGTCTCTGCTTAATATCAATGTCATCATGCAAAACACTAATGATTTTAATTTGTTAGATTTTACACCTTCCTTTAAATAAGAGTACAAAATTTCACAATCTAAAGATTATTGCATAGGTATTACATCTTGTACTAAGCAAGAGATATCTTTGTCACAAAATAAAGGAACATCTTCTACCATTGATCAAGAGGGTATCTTGTTGAGACTCCTCCAAGATCATTTGATACCTCTCCCTCCAAGAACACGAAAGAAATTTTACTACAAGAGTTCAATTTGTGCATATCATAGAGTTCATGGTCATTCTACTAATGAATGTAAATCTTTGAGTAAAAAAATTAAACATCTTAAGGAGTGTGGAGCTCTTCCTTATATTGGGGTACCCAATTCCTCTAATTGATACTAATTTTCACTCTAGCATGTTTCTCATCAATCATTTCGACTCATCCTTGTCCTACACTTAGTGGGGGAAAGGGGTTAGATAGCCTTTTCCTCGTATGTCACCTTTCATTGTCCCTTTTGGCTAGTTAGCCACCTTTCATGTACATATAAGAGCAAGCTTGGGATGTGGATGATATTCCTTAAGTTCGCTCACATGTGATGTACTGAGTTATAAATTTTGGGGGCAACCCCTTCCCTTTTTCATGATGTAGCTTATTGGAAACATATGACTTAGCATAGGGCTTTTCGAATAAGCTCTCATGTCTTCTTCTACTTTAAATAAATTTCTCACACTAATGGTGTTAGCAACCACTTTAAAGTTGGGGCATACATCGATACTCATGTTTCACTTTGCGATTTTCTTTATTCTTGTGACACGTCCTTTTCTTGGTGGTGTCATTGGGTTTTATTTGCTTAGAGAGCATGATATTTCTTTGAATTCTCCTCTCTTGAAGACATTAGGCACAAAGTTCCTTAAGAAGAGACCTTACATGAACTAAGCATTTGAAATCCCCCTGAGCATACCGTACACTAATTTACTATGTTTCCACCTTTCATAACACACTTTGCATGCCTGTGGAGCCATCTTGTTTGTTCATGAGTTTCATGCATAGGAAGCATTGCTCGCCTCATGAAGCTCAAAGTTCATTATTATGTGGTGCCTTGTCAAAGTTATTAGGAGGTATATCTTTGGTATGGTTAACGTATGATGAGAAGCCTAAACGTGGGCATGACTTTCTCACTATACGGTGATAAGCCAATATAGAGGCATGAATTTCTCACTAAGCCACCCTTTTCGGATACTCAACCAATGGACAACCTGAAGTTTTGTTGCCTCAGAGCGAGCGTGCATTTCTGGACAAACAACCTAGATATGATCCACATCGTGTTGGATAAACAGTCGAGGCTTGATCCACCTCTTTTTATCCTTACTTTTTTTCATTTTTCTTTCTTTAGATCTTCGACATGGTATGTTTGTGTATCTTGATCACCTTCTGTGTGTCCCTTTGTGCTCATGTTGGCTTGACAAAGGATCTTAGATCCTGGGGGCTTGAACATCCCCTTGATCTTTGTCATCCTAGACCATCCACATCAGTACATAGGGAACTCTCTTGAATGTCTACTTTAGTGTGAGTTTGAAGCAAGTCCATCCTCTCACTAAAGTGGGGGCTAAATGTAGAGTAGAAAAATGTCGTCATTTACATTTCACACTTAATTTGGGAATGATTAACATTAAGATGGACTTAATGTCGCCTTGGATCTAGTGTTGTAATGTGTTTTACATATTCACATTAGATTTAGGCCCCTTTTAAGCTAAATTGACCTAATTTTTCCTTAATTTAATGTTGTACAAAGTTTATTTATTTACACCTTCACATTGAGTTTTTGGCTCTCTTGTGTTTATGACCTTTTTATAATCATTAATAGGCCTGCAAGACCCTATATTATGCATCCCGAGGCTTATTTCAACCAAAATCCTAACATAGACATCAAATATACTTAATTTCTTAAGTCCTCAAGATTTTCTCTATTTAAAAAGACCTAGTGGAACCGATATACCACCTTGGGTGTATGGGTCCCATCTATATGGGACCTATACACCACAAGTGGTGTATGAGTCCCATTTGGCCCCTTTTTAGGGTTTTGAGTAGGAAATCAGGGTTTTAAGTTCAAATTGTATGAATGTCAGCCTATGGGATCTAATAAATGGTAAGTTGGATGGATTTCCTATATAAACAAGGTATCAAATCATTATTTAACTAAGCCTTCATGTTATTATCCTAAGCAATCAAGAGTTAAGAATTCTAGGAATTCACAAGAGTGTTACTTAGAGAGCATTCAAGATCATTTCTAAGGAATTCAAATGAAAAATTATTCATCATTTCTTACAACAATTCAAGATCCATTATCATGTCAAGATCATCAAGCATCAAGCATGTTGTTGAGCTAGTGTTGTGATGTAGCATTGAAGATCCATTTGCACGCATTGTTTCATATCCATATTCAATATCAAGGTCTACATTCTACATGGCCACTTCATGATAGATCGTTGGTTTAGATCTCAAGACATCATTCAAGGTATCATCATTTCATGTTTCATGTTTTATGTCCTTATTTCATTATATTGACAAGGTATGTGTAGGATCATCATGGATAAAACAAGCCCTTAAGTGGCGAAAAATTAAAAAAAATTAGAGTTAGGCAACATGACGTAAAAATTTGAATAAGTTATCTATATTATTTCAAAAATATGTAAGAATAGAATCTATAGGAAATTGAATGTAGTTTCTAAACTGGTAGGTTTATTTAATATATATATATATATATATATATATGAAATTTGAAGATTTAAGTGATCATCCATATTTTTTTCCAAGTAAATAATTAATTATGAATTTTTTTATCAACTTTTAAAAATATAAAAAATCATATGTCGGACACCTTAACTTGGTCAAAACTTCATGAAATTCATTTTTTAAATCTTATAGTATGAAAATTATAGAATGTGACACATGTTTTAGATTCAAAAAATGTGATATGCTTGAAAGCTATAGATGTTTTCAATCAACCTATCAATCAAGGACTTTAGTAAGTAATTAAAATAGAAAATGAATAATAATTATTTATTAAATTCAAAGTAAAGAATAATTTATATTGGTGGAAAGTTGAGAATATCCTTTAAAACCCTTTTTGTTTCATCAATTTTGTGTAAAAAAAAGTCATCAACCACATACCTTACACATACCCATCATATCGCCACTTTTTGGCCCATCATGATCCTGCACATACCACTCATCATTTGGTTTAATTACCTAAAGGGGTTTGAACAATCAACAAGTTTCTCTCTCTCGACATGTGTGATTGTAGATCTAGGTGCTTTAAGGCTTGGCTTTGAAGATTAGGTTGCAAGGTTGAAGAAAGTCATCAAGTTGTCATTTAAGGTTGTCATCTTCACGAAAAGTCACCTATAGGTTATAAATTAGGGTTTCAGATTTCAAAAACAAAGTGTGGAAGGAAGAGAAGAGATTGAAGAGTAGAATTAGGCCTTAACCCTCCAAAAAATTAGAGTGGGACTAATACACCACTTGTGGCGTATGAGTCCTAGTATAGGAATTTTTCTAGATTTCAAGAGATTCAGATCATACACTACCTAGATTCCAGTTTTGGCACAAAAACCCTAGTCTGGACTAAATCACCCAGACTGGCCCATATGAGTCCAGTGGGCATCAAACAACAATTTTTTAGGGTTTTGGAGCTTCTTTTGACCTCATCACTCTTCTAGGTGCACCTTTGTTCATTTCCAGTTTGATATTCTGTATTTCAATTTTATTTCCTAGGTCATCTAGTTAGGTTTTGCATGGTACTTTGCATGATTCATTCATCTATTGTCTTTCCAAGCCCTAGCTTGGTGGTGAACCCTTCTTTAGTCTATAATCACACCCTAGGACACCCTATTGCAAGATATCTTTCCCCTACTTCATCCTTGGATTGAGATCTCCCTTGAATGAGAGTGTAGAAGATTGTTGTTCTATGTCCTAAACCATAGTCAACGACAATTTTCTTCCTTTCAACTAGATGTAGTGATATTGTGATGATGTGTTATATGATTAATTATTACTTGATTTCATTAGGTGTTATGTAAGTATATGTTGTGGATATGCTAATTATATGTTGTTACTTTTATATATTATTGGATTGGATTTCCCAATTGACTATATTATTCTTGAAATATTATCTTACATATGACAGTTGCTTCAACTATTATTGTTCATGTGTGTACTAATACTTTTAGCCGAGTAAATAGGTGAATTTGGCCATTGATGTTGGGGTAACATAGCTACTTATGTGTCTTTCTAGTGTAACAACAACCTAGACTCATATGGAGTACTAAGGTTTTTTTGGAAAATTTTGTGAAATATGTGTTGTTGGTGTTATGTGAATTTTGTGTTGATGAAAATTTATTTAATTGTCCATTGATTGTTTCTTGAGGAATTTTATGCACTTTTATGAGGTTTAAGTTTGATTTTATGATTTGGAATGTTTCCTAGGTGTGGGGTATATAGGTTAGGAGTTTATTTTTATCATTAAACACTTTAAAAGGGGGTTAATGACCCACCTTTATGTCCCACTCTCAAAAGTGACAAATTTTAAAAGTATTTAATTGGTTGGGTTAGTTGGAGGAAGTTATCTCTTCCTCTTCTTTATAACTCCCCTCTTATAGTGTGGAGGGGGTGGTTCCATTTTTTCCTTTTGATATTTTTCCTTTTTTTAGTTCTTTTGGGAGGAGGAGGAGTGCGAAGAAGGATAGAGGAATAAAAATGGAAGAGATGTCTTGGAGAGAGTCTCCCATATGTGTGTGTATATAAATAAACACAAATGATAAGAATAAATAAATAAAGATTTTATATAATTGTTGTATATATAATATATATACATATATAAAGTGTAAATATTTTATTAAATTATAAAGAAATAAATGTAATATAAATGTTATAAATCAAATTTTTAAAAATAAAATAAAATAGTCTTCACCCCCTCTCAAGAAGGTCGACTTGTGTAGGCTGCCCCTTGACAAAGGGGGTGGGCTAGGCACGAACCTATGGGGTCGAGCCCCATCGAGCTGGAACCCCTAAAAGGGTTGTGACTTCATGGATGGAGGTCACCTCCCCAAAAAATGGAGATTTTAATGAAAGAAAAGAAAATATAAACAAATAAAAACAACATTACATCACCATCTACAACAAATGCCATAACAATGACTTTAAAAAAGTGTTGATAGGTTATTTTACTATAAAAAAACAACTTGCAATTAAGGTATATTTTCGATTAGAATATGCATATATATAAATATTGGTATTTAAAACTATATATGTATGTGTAGCATGTAATGAGACAATAGATTTGAAAAGAAAAAAACCCTGTTGCAATCAACCTAATTGCACTAGATTTGGAGAATATAACTTTAGCCCACAACAATGGAGAGTAGGAAAATAATTAGTCATCTATGAAAAAAATCAAACCAAAAAGTTTTGAGAGGAAATATGCAAGAGTTCTTTTAGTTGAGAGTTAGTTACCAACTTAGTTGTAGTTAAGATCTCAAACAAAATAATTTAAAGTTAAACTCTTATCTCATTTAAACAAACTTAACCTATTAAATTGAATATAATTATTTAGAATGAAAAAAAAAATCCAAATTTAATGTCATATAAGTAAATTAATTTTATTTGGTTACAAAATTTATCAGTAAAATCAACATTTTATAATTACACTTGGATTTAACATTCCCAATTTGTTGATAAATTTAATCTTGAAGTATGGTTTCTTGTGAAATAAGTTTGCATAGAATTTGAGTGATATTCTCGTCATCTTAAACTTTTTTAGACTAGTATATTTCATTTTGTAAAAATTAACTTATTAACTTTAAAGTTTGTTATGTTAATTACTTTAATTTAAAGTGGTTAATAAGTAAATTTATACTTTTGAATCCAAAGATAACTATGGTCTAAATTAACTATTGAGGTACAAGAATAATCTATGGTCCAAAGGTAACAAGTGAGGATTTTTTAGGAATGGTTCCTCATATATATATATATATATATATATATTCCAGCATAAGGTGAGTCGGATAGGTTCCACCACACTTGAATACACATTTCATTCCCCTGCCTTTGGGGTAGCATCTTGTGATGACATTGTACATGTAACATCATTAACTACACATGTTAGCAAGTCTTCTGAAATGCAATATAAGGTGATGTTTTGGTATTTAAAAAAATGGTTTTACATTTCTATGTATACATGATTAAATAAGGATATGAAATATCCCTAAACAAGTTTCTCATTCCCTAAACATGAACGATGATATTTCTATGAAAATAGTGCTTCCATTCTTACAATGCTACAAGAGTGAGGATGGAATCATTAATAAAATAGATAGCGAGATAGAGAGTGTCTAAAAAATGTGCCTTTATCAACTAACCTATGATTACAATTTGCCTTTATCAACTAACCTATGATTAAAATATTAAGAAATCCTTTTTTAAATAGAAACTTGATGTTCACAAATAAATTTCTTGTGATTTTGTAGCTAGTTACAAAAAATTACCAAATTTTAACATCATGAGTAAAAATTATGGTTGTCACAAAAAGTGATGGAAAGTCTACCTTCAAACTAAAAAAATAATAACCTATATTATATTGTAAAAAATTTATGGACATCAATGTGGAGTACTTAGAAAGAGCTTCCCAACACCTATAAAACATTACCAAAATATGAAATAATGGGTCAAATTTATGAATCTATTTTTTTCTCCCTCTTAAAGCTAAACAAAACATTCTTTGGTACTATTTGTGGAGTGAGTGACCAATACCATAAACTAAGTGGTCGTTATGTGGTAGAATTCGGTAGTGTATGTATCTAACTAAGGTACAAATTTAGGTGAGGCTATAATGGAATGGTTGAAGGGTTGACTAAAATATGGAGTCAATGGTAGTTATATGTTAGTGGTATCCCCAATGGCGATGGACCAAACATGATAGATCATGCCACTTGCGAGTGGCATAATTATTGGAATGTTAAGTCCTTGTGATTGGTACTATTTAGGGGCCAAACATGCCATAACTAGGAGCTCCACAAATATCTACTTAAAATTTATGAGTTTGTGCTTGCATAATGGTGATACCTACTATACACTACTATTTGGCATAATTATTATTGATGTTGGTTCTACAAGTGTGTAGGAAACCAAATGGTTTTCATACATAAAATATAAAGCTAAATCATAGGTGCTAGCATATATATAGTGTGATGTTGAAAAAAGAAATATGTTAAATAACAATATGTTAATAATATAGAGAAGGTATCATGCCTATGCAAATAGGGTATAGTCTAAAATAATTAAATAATTGTATGAGTTGTATTGAGCTGCTATGGCTAGAAAAAATGGTGACCCCCCCAAAAAAAATCTACTAGTGACTATCACCAAGGCATATAAAGTATAATGTTGATCCATGATTTTGTTATTTTGTCATTATGATAGATGTTTGTTGTGACTTAAATCTAAGCCACGTTTATGTATGTACCTATTGATCTTGATTAATGCAATACGATTATATTTAAGGTTCATTTAATAAATCTAATAGATTTGACATATTATATGAGTATGATATGCTATTGAATAATTTTTTTGAAGGTACAATAAAAATGGATAAGATTAGGGGTGATCCCACAATATTGGTTTACAATTTTTGGCCAAATTGGACATTGAATTATTTTTTTCTAGCTAAATCTTCACTTTTGGGAACCTATGGCAACTGAATCGTGAGGAATTTGAAGATGATGCAAACTAGTAATTTGTGACATTTTGTTTGTAGATTCTAAATATATTTTTTTCAAATTTTTTGGAATCAGATTGCACTTCTTTTTCCATATCCTTCAAAGACTAGTTTTTTTTCAGTAAACACCATTTTTAAGGAGTGATGCTCATCGTGTACAACATAAATTTTTTCCATGAAGGATAAAATTATAATTTTTTCAAATTTAGATTTGTAACTACAATATCTAGTTCTTTCATTTTGTTTCATAGTGTTTTATTGAATATTTTTTCCTTAATCAAGTTTCGAAGTCAAACCAATTACAATTCAGACATAGACGGATTGTATACAACATAACTTTTTTTGTATGCATCTAATTTTTTTTTTTATTGGATCAAGGACTTCAATATCTAGTGCACTGATATTTTCCAATTTTGTTTTGATAATCTGCTATTTTTCTGCATGTGTAGAATAGAGAGTTTGATTTTTCGGTGAAAAACCTACATTCCCAAGAAATAAAAAATAAATATAATAATAAAATTAAATTTATTTAAAATTATAATTTTTGGGAAGCTTATAATGAGGCCTACATACTTACAAAAAGTAAATTTTAAATTAATTCATTTGATCTCCCAAAAGGTAAATCAAAAGTGGTTTTTTATCAACATTTTGATAGGTGTAAAGGAACTTCGTTATAGGTATGGTTTAAAACTAGCGGGCTTCTATCAAGGGGTTTTATCTAAGGTAGTTCGATCAAACCCTGTTCAATTGGAATTCTTTAAATGAAACTTTTAAAGGCTTAAATTATTATATTTTTTAAAAATATGCGATTTAAGCAAAAATCAGGATCTCCTGGAAATTGTAAACTAGTATTGTGGGATCGCCCTTAGGTTTGGACAAGTATTGTAAGATGGATATCTTGTAGAATATTAAGATTGGAAAGTTTTATTAGAATAGATAGCTTCTAATTCTTAACTGTAAGATTTTGATTATATAAATAATTTTAATTTTTATGTTTTATTTTAACAATTTACAAAGTATAAGAACCGATTATCCTCTCTGCATGTTTTAGAATTTAAGAATGTCTAATATAAAAACTAACACAATTAAATCTAAAAAAACTCTTTATTATATTCATGAACTATTAAAAAACCATATATAAATTTATTAGATAAATTTATGCATAAGCCTGGGCATACAATTTGTATGCCTATTTAAAAGTGTGATAGATGTTATTAATTTCACGTTTTCATCATTTTATACATTTTCAAATGGAGCACTCCTTTTTAGTAGAATACAAGAATTGTTGTTCATATCTAATATTCTTATTCAATTGTTTGAAATATTTACTTTCTATCTTGGCTGGTTGTTTTACTTTAACATGCATACTCATAGTATTTTATATGTAGATGAAAGTAGGAATAAAATGTAATGGTGAAAATCAAATGTCTATGGGTTTTTCCCTTGTGTTTCCCCCACTTTGGGTATATTATGCCTTATGCAATAAAAATTATACAAGTTTCTTGTAATATGACCTTAATCTCAATTGATGAAATAATTCTAGATTGTCTATATCAACACTCATATCCAAGAGAAAATTATGATACCTAGATATTAAATTTACCATCCAAATTTAGATATACATGGGTAGATATGACCAAAACCACTTATGCACACACTAATTTAAACCTCAAATGTTTAAAACTCAAGTTTTAAGTTATATCCTTGTTGCAAGTTTTCTACTAGTTATTATGAGATGACCTACCACATGTTCATAGAAATTTGTGTGTTGTTTTGTTGAATTTTAGGATATTTCTTAACCATTTCAATGCATGATTTATGCCTAGGCCATGTGCAAGATATAGACATTTACATTGAGACATTATAAATTATCTTAATTACATTATCAACTTACACCATCATCTTAGAAGTATTGCATGACGACCTATTATCTTCAATATTTTTTTATTGTTTATAAATGAATGTGTCTAGGGAATTGATCAAAGGAAAATAAAATTATTTTATAGAGTGTTTCTCATTGGTGTCAAGTATCCCACTTCAAATATGTGTACAATAGGGGAGGTGCATTTGCAATAGTCATAATTTTTCTACCAATTCACTTCTATAATTTGAGGCGACTTGCACATATTGGATTTACTTTTGTAGGAACAAAGTTTTTTCTTTCTTTTTGTAGATCCAAGAAAGAGAGATAAGTTGAATTAATATATTATAAGGCTTTCATTTGTCAATGACCTATTTCTTTGCATAATTAAGAATCAATTAGGGAGATCTATTGCAATATAACCATCCATCAAAATTTCAAGCTAAATATCACATTTAATTTATTTAAATTTCATTAAATTCTTGTTGTACACTTATTATATTGAAAGACATTCTATAATAATAGTAAGGGTAGGAGAGTAATGACATAAGCATGTTAAAAAACACCCTTACCTTTTACCTTATTTTTGATAGGCATCTACATTGAGAGGTGTTTTGAATTGACATCAAGAAAAACCAAAACACAACTGACATATATTTAAAACAAATTAGAGCTATTAAACTATACTTTTAAAAAGTAAACTATAAATATAATATTTATTGTTTAGTCAGTGAGGTTGTCTAAAATGTTAAAAAGACCATTATTTCAACCACACAGTGCGACCTGTAGTATTAACTAGCTCAACACCTTACATTGTGTTGTGGACTTGTATGCGATTGGGTTGCAAGGGCTGTGCGGGAAGTTTATGTTCTTGTTTAAGCTCTATCAATGAACAGGAATATATTGTTGTTAAGAGCAGCTGTGGGAAATGTTAATGCGGTTGACGAGGACTTTGTACATACTTGTTCAGAGAGTTGTAGGGGCATGGACATATTGCTCTTGTTTTCTGTAAAACGCTTAATTCTAGAAGAGTGATTCTTCCATGGTGGCTGGGGTCATGTTAGCAAAGCAGATCTAAACCATCCACCTTGTTTGCAATGGCCAAACACTTAATTCCTGCGTCGCGCAATCCCCACACAAACATGCTATGTGCCTCTCACAGCCTCTTCTTATTCTCTTTAATATATTCTCTCACAAACTCCCTATCACTTAGCATTGCACCCATCAAGTACTGCGTCTGTGAAGAAACCATGCAGAAACTCGACATTCTGCGAGCCGACGTAACAAACCTGTTGTAATAAGAATATATGACTCCAACTCTGAATCTAGGCAGTCCCATGTCTTTTGATAGACTGTAAATAATGTGAACATTCTCGCACTCCCTCTCACTCTGCACCACCTCTGCAACGCTCACGAACCTTGGACCGGAAAACACTGACCCTGCATACATCTCATTGCAGATGAGATGAATCTTTTTCTCTCTCGCAAAATGCACTATGCTTCTCAATGTTTCCTCATCCATTGTGGTGCCCACTGGGTTTGAAAGATTTGTTATCAGAACACCCTTCACTCTTATCTTTTGACACTCCGCTTGCCTGTACGCTTCTTCAAGCGCACTCACTGTCACCTAAAAATTGTTGCAACTGCTACACTCAATTGCTATCAGCTCTACTCCAGTCCGCCATTTTAGATCTCTGCCAAACCTGCTTGTCATCATTTACATACTCTAGATTTATATCTCTTGACTCAACCAATTCAAACTCAAAGAGTAACCTGGAGATTTTGAAAGCACTAGATTGTTAGTAAAAGATAAGTTCTAGTTACCCAAGATAATATGGGGATGGAGCAAGGAAAGCCTCTCCTGGATCTGCCAAACAAAATGTTAGCACCTCATGAGCTGCAGTCGCTCCTGCAGTGAGGACAATTCTATCTTTATCAAATGTCACTCTTCTTCCTCCTACTTCCTCCATAAACAATGCAATAGCCTGCGTTGACGGTCCACATAAACGATTAGTAAAATTATCAATTAGGCTTAATTAGGTGGAGAGGTACTTCTTTCCTCACCAAAAAAAAGGGAAATTTTAGATTTAATATTTTTATAAGATTAGATTTAGATATTAAAAAAGATAATATTAATAATATTAGTATATATATCTTAATATTAATTTATATATTATACATTTAAAGGTATCATTTTTTAGACTTTTTTTTTTTTGTGTTTTCTGAATTAAAAATATGTCTCAAAAATGACATCTTTGGAGTATAATATGTAGATTAATATTAAGATATATATGCTAGTTTTATTATTTTATTAATGTATATTTTAAGTTCAAGAAATGACCAAATACCATGAAAGTAAATGAGTCAACCAATAAAGAACATTGACATTTATAATTTTAACTTTTTATAATAAATGAATCAAGATAAAAAATAAAATAGTAAATAATATTATAATAAAATTTAAATGGTAATTTATTATTATAATATCAAAATAATAATTTATTTTAATAATAAGTCTATTAATTAAATAAAACAAATTATTTACATAAAAAATAAATATAACATAATTGTAGTATATTTTTATATTTTTTTTAATAATTTAATAATTAAAAGATTTCAAAAGCAAAATAATAATATTTTATTAAAATTCAATTGAATTGTACAGTTTTCCAGTCAAATTTATTCATCTATAAATCTGTCATACGAAGCAAATTTGATATACTTTTAAAAATACTTTCTACTTGTAAATATTTTTCGCAGTTAAATGATAATTTCCTGCCGATGATTTCTACCTCTCTGAAGTTGGGGAGGCCATGATAATCTTGATAGTTGGCAATCTTCTTAAAGCTGGAAATGCCCTCCTGCGTGCAAATGGAAGACTCTGGGTGTTCTCTTAGCCACTTTTCTATTAAATCATACGAAACCTGCAAGATATTTGTAAAAAGCAGTGGCATTATTTTACAGCTTTTCTAAACAGAGACACAACTACTCTCTTCGCTACGTAACAACATGTCACAGGTAATAATAATGACTGCATGCAACAAAATAATTACCTGATTTTCTGGTAAGCCCATTTGAATAATTCCAGATGGGTTATTTAGAGGATGATAAAGATTTCTGTGTTCGCCATGGGCATTGGAGGTTGCTCTCAGGGAAAGTTGTGTTGGAAGTGGCATGGTTTTATCCTCTGCCTCTGGCGTTACTCGTTATGAATAGCTATGCTATGGTGCGAAAGCAAGAGATGGGTATCTGGGTGAAATTTCGCCTATTTATTGGCTATCGGCTAAGATGTAAATATTAGGGTTACTCAGAAGTTTGGTAAAACACAAATGTCGACTGCCTCAGGCCAGACGGTGCACGTGAAAGAGCAAATACAGACATAATAATTCGATTTTTTG
Organism: Sequoia sempervirens; assembly: GCA_007258455.2. Lineage (NCBI taxonomy): Eukaryota > Viridiplantae > Streptophyta > Pinopsida > Cupressales > Cupressaceae > Sequoia > Sequoia sempervirens. The sequence goes on along the minus strand of VDFB02021382.1, from coordinate 11,276 downwards.
ACCAAAGTTACACGAGTCAACATTTTCACCTGTAAAACAGAAGTCCATAACGCATGAAAAGGCTTGTTCCCGACAAAGAAAAGACTTGAGTCATCTCCTATAATCACGCACTTAGACTCTGCTTCAGTGAACTTCCTCGTGCAGAATGGAGATTTGACCCCGACATTCAGAGTACTTTGTTTCTCTATTTGTACCCAATTAATTTTGGGGAAGTTGATCCTTCTTCCATATGCAAACTGCTCTCAAAAGGTGCTTCTTAGTATCTCATCATTTTCACATGTACATATACATATATATTGAGATAATTATTATTTGCAATGAAATAGTGTCATTAATGACATAGTTGGATCAATGAAAAACTTGTTTTAGTATATGAAAGCATGTGTTATCTTTATTTTAGGTCTTTCTTCATTTATTGAATTCTAGCATTCAAATATTAGCTCCCATCATAATATCTTAATATTAAAGTCAACATTTTTTTAAATTTTCAAGTAAATCCTAATCCCTCACACTTTCATTTATCATTTTTCTCCTCTTTTAGTGCATGCAAATCCTAGAAAAGTGTTGTTAGTGCTGAGATATCGCGTGCAAGAGTTAGAACCTAGGAAAATACAGTATGAAATTTACGATGACTCTTTAGCATGGCTCCTATTCAACATGTTGTATCTCATAAAATACGGTCAATTGAAATATTGTTTGATGCTTATTGTGCAATGTTGAAAATGATATGTTCTTTAGGCGATTAATTCCCATTGTAAGTGTGTGCATAATGTGTGTTCTATTTTAGACAAGGGATGCAGAGGACGAAGGGGGGCATTTCCAATAGGAACATGAAGTGGTGGTGGGGTTGAAGTTGGAATAAATGCCTTATGTAAAGGTGGACAACATTAATAACTAATTCTTGTTGTGAATTTCATGTTCATTCTTTGTATCACAACCTTGTTTTGAAAGAATCTTAAATCCATAGCCATAGTATTTTTCTAAATCAATGGGTATATCACTAAATTTTATTTCCATGAGATAGATGAACATTTTTAGGTAAATATTTATCTTTATTGGTATTGGAAAGGGTATTTATACATAATGGGCAAGGGATGAACTATAAAGAAGTCTCTTTATGAGAGGAAGAAAACATGTCAAGTGAAGGTTTGGATTTGTAACTTTTGGCTAGGATGGTATATGGATTCTTCATGCTTGGGTGTTATGTTTTTAAGGAGGATGTTGGTTTTAACGGTAGGTAAGGTATTGTTTGGAGAGATATCAATGATCTCATCTTCTTGCATATGATATCTTGACTAGAAGGGAATGCATTGGGAGAAAAGGATACATGAGCTTCATCGCTTGTTGGAGAAGCATTACCAAAGACACAACATAAACATCAACCAAGGAATTCAAAGAAGACACCATTTTTCCAAAGAACTTAGACTTTTGAAAGCTTTGACTAATAATTATATGCACTAAGATAATGACTGTTATAGAATAGTGAAACAAAAACTGAGAACAAATCTTGACATAAGACTTAGATAGATTACCGACACTGAAATATGGTTTAAAATAGTCAGGATAGGGGCACTAGTGCTCTAGTCCTGAGGAGTTAAGTTTCAATTTTTTGAAAATCTGGAATTGAACTATAATGTCAAAAAGCTTAAAGTTATAGATATTTAGGTTTGTATGCAAACAAATTTATACATAAATTTGTAAAATTTAAATTTTGCTATGTGTAATACATAATTATGCATGCAATTTTAGATTTTTGAAGTGATCCAATATGTTCCAAAGGAAATTTTCAAATTATAAACTAGAATAATCAACTGAACCTAGTTTGAAAAATCTAGAAATTGAAGTCTTCTATCTTTTGAAATGACAAGCACAATGTAACTCTTTACATTTTCAACAAAGTATGCATACATAAATGACAAATTCAAACACTTTAATAATATTTTTATACCTTAACATGACCCAATTAATATTTTACAATGCAATAATTGACTAGATCTATCTTGCAATAACTTAAATTTAATACTTTTTATCTTTTGAATTAAAAATATTTATGAAAGTCTATTTTTTGACTACTTTTTATTGAAATCTTCATGCATAAATGAAAAATTCAAACTTTTGAAAGTTGCACTCATATTTTAACACGACTTAATGAATATTTCAGAAGGTTTTAAAGTAAACAAATTTCAGGATTCACCAAAATATGATGTAGGAAAAAGGGATATAAGGTCTAAATCTCACCTCTTCCTATATCACAATGGAAAAGAAATCAAATTGATCTCAAAAACCCACTTGGCTACTAGCTTGAATGGAAGAGCTAGAATTGTGGATCAAGGTTTCATTCCTTTGGATGTAGGGATAATTTTATGATAATTATTTGACTATTGATTGACTTAATTTGATAATGTGAACATGCAATGCAAGCTGTAGTTCTACCTCTCATCAATGTATTGAGCTTCCGTATAATGATAAGGAGATTACCATTCCTGGTGGCCAAAAACCTTTTTATTATTGTAGAGGGATAGAGGAAAAATATTACGAAGTGTTGCAAGTTCCAAAGAATGATGAGGTTCTTGTACCTTCTTCTTATGTTGATCTAGCAACACTAACACCCACTTCAAGTTCTATGTCTGAATCTAGAAAAGTAATACCCAATATCAAAATTCAAACCAAGGATAGTGGTTGTGGAGAATACAACCTCTCAAATTCTTTCCTCGAACAATTAAGTTCAAATCCAAAATCTCATGGTGAACCCCACCATATTGAGAAAGTAACCAAGAAAATCAAGCGGACTACATTTGAGAAGTAGGGAGATCTAAATATTGAAGTCATAGATGATGGGAACATATCAAAATGGATTTATCAAGTTAAGAAAGAAGAACTCCCATTACCAGTTGACACAAGTAGCAAAGGATTTCAGCCCATGAAGAGTATGGGTTACACAAGCACATGTGGCCTTGGCTTAAACCAAAAAGGGATGAGAAAGACAGTAACTCCTGAGCAACACATAAAGAACATTGGTCATGGTTACACCTTGACCAGAAATATGGTCCCTCATGTTAACAACATTTCAATCAAAGAGGATAAAGCTTCCCCTTGGTTAAACACATCTGAGTAAGAAAATATTGATGATGGTCCAATGTGCATCACAGATTTATTTGAACACACATCGATATACATGATCACTACTACCTCCTTTTCCTCACCACCCCAAGCCAAGGAAATAACCCTTATCTATTCCCAATTAATTGACTGGGACCAACAACACACACTGGTTCTAGATTCATTAAAAAATGATGATGCATTTTTTGAATTCATGGGAGCTAGAGATCACATCTTTTGAGAAAAGGCCTATTTTGGGGAGATGATTTAATCTTCTAGTCACAAAAGAGAAAATTTGAAAATCACTACAGGATCTTTAAGTGAAAACCACAATGTGGTACTTTCTGATCATAAAATAATAAAAAGAAAGGATGCATTTGAGGGTGAAAACCTCTCTAAGGCACATGAGGATGGAGGATCCAATCTCCCTCATCTAGAGTAGGAAAAGATAGTAGTTCTTGTAGATCCATCAAAGCTGGTCAATGTGGGAACATAAGAAGCTCCTTAGATAATATTCCATGCTTCCTCGTTAGATGATGCGATGAAGGTCACTACAGTCCTCATCATTTAATTAAAAATGTCAAACCATAGTGGTGTCTATGTCAATATGCAAGAGGGAGAATAAATCATCTACATTCCATTCTTTTTCTATAAACAAAATTGAAAGGAAATGCAGTAAAGAAATTGTTGGAATCAAATCTATCCTAATAAACTTGTAAAGGGAAATAATGGAAATGTAAAGAACTGTAAATGAAATTACTGGAATCAAATCTATCCTAAGAAACTTATAAAGGGAAATATTGGAAATGTAAAGAATTGGAAATGAAATGACTACTAAGAAATGAAACTACAAACAACTATTGCTGCTAAAATACTAAACTATATTATTTCATGAAACTCTTCCCCATTTGATTCCTTGATTACAATGAATTTTTAAAATTATGAAAGATGAGCCTTATAGTTGTGCAACAACTTGCTATAAGAGTGGAACATGTGTTGGGAAAAAGAAAAGTCTTTTCTTCATCTTGCTGAGTCAATCTCCTTTGGTTGTCCAAAACAAATATTCCCATTTTGTAGCCCCTAAACAAGCTCAAAAAAGGTATTTGAATGCTGAAAAATTCATTCCTTTCCCTTGTGTATCATTAAAGCTCATAAAACAACTCCTACATGCTTGCAAAAAGGTTCAAATTGCCCAAAACTACCTCCTATATATGTTCTATTTGTTTTCACAACCCAACAACCTACCTTAGATGCTTGGAACTCCCCCCTAGATGCTCTCAACTATTGTCCCTTAACTACTCATAGAAGCCCAAATTGCTCAACCTATTCATAAATGCTATCATACTTATCCCTCACTTAGATCCTTCTTAGTTCTTCGAATTTCGGAGCATGGAAGCAAAATTCTGGAGCATTGAAATGGTGAAGTTCTCTCAAACCATGAACTAAGTTTTCATGAAATTCTATGTGTTTTTTCGGCTTCTTGTTTCCTAATTTTATCCAAAAATCTCAAGAACCCAAATCATAATTTTTAAGATATGATGAAATATCGACTACTCAAAATCCCTCACTTTCCTCATCATTCAAGCAACATATGAATTCTCTTTGACTAAAGAAAACACTAATTTAGCTAATAGATGAGACATTTTTTTGTCTCATCACGATGAGGAGACACAAAATTCAGAAAAAATTTCTCAGAGAGAAGAAAATATATTTTGCATGGTCTTATGTTGATATGCCAGGCCTAGATACATCCTTGGTAGTACACCATCACACAATGAACCTAGATGCCAATCCAGTTAAATAGAAGCTACAAAATATGCATCCTCAAATAGCATTGCTCGCCAAGGTGGAATTGCAAAAACTACTGGATGTTGGTTTCATTAGGCCAATTGACTATCTTGAGTGGGTTTCTAACCTGGTTCCAATTTCCAAACCCACTAGGGGTATAAGGATCTACACAGACTTCAAGGACTTAAATAAAGCATGCCCTAAGGATGATTTTCCATTCCCCAATATAGACATCATTGTGGATCTCACAATTGATCACAAAATGCTATCTCTCATGGATGGATTTTTTAGTGTATGACCAAATCATGATTGCTAAGGATGATCAACAAAAAATAACATTCACATACCCATGAGGAACCTACTACTAGAATGTAATACCTTTTAGACTAAAAAATGCAGGGCCTACATATCAAAGGGAAATGTGACTAATCTTTCATGATATATTTCATAAAATATTAGAAGATTAGGTAGATGACATATTGGATAAATATGTGATAAGGAAAGGATACCTAGAAGTACTAGCTCATTTTTTGACAAGCTCGAGAAATACAGTGTAAGATTGAACCCAAAAAGTGCATCTTGGGTGTCACCACTAGTAAGATGTTGGGATATATAGTGTCACAAAAGGGCATTAAGGTCAATCCAAAAAAAGTAAAATAAATTTTGGAGATGCCACCACCTTAAATACTCAAGCAATTAAGGATCCCTTAAGGTAAACTACAATCAATTAGGAGATTCATTAAATAGCTTGCAAATAAATGCCACTTGTTTACACATCTCCTTCACAAGGGTATAGAATAAAATTGGGATGATAATTATGAAAAAGCATTTAAAAAAATTAAGGATTATTTAGCAACACCACCAATCTTAATGCCACCAATAACAAGAAAACCTTTGATCTTATATGTTTCAACAAACTTGGCAGTGCTAGGAGCTAACCTAGCTCAACATGATGAAAATGGAAAAGAACGGGCCATACATTACATCAGAAGAACTCTAGTTGGTTTTGAGCTTAATTACTCATTCATAGAGAGAGTTTGTTTAGTGGTTGTGTTTGCTTCTTATAAGTTGAGACACTACATTCTGTCCCATCAAGTCAAACTCATTTCTAAAGTGGATCCTTTGAAATATTTGCTATCAAAAGCTATCCTCACTAGTCGTATGCAAAAATGGGTAATGACCTTGAGTGAATTCAAAATTGAATATGTGGAGCAAAAATCCATCAAGGGAAAAGTTATAGTAGATCAACTGGTTGAGTATTAGAGTTTCCAGATGAGTCCATCTTCACCCTTACAACATCCAAGCCATGGAAGTTATACTTTGATTGGATCACACACACAATATGGGTCGAGAGAAGGAATTTTATTCATCATTCCACAAGGGGATTGTATACCCAAATATTTCATATTAGTATTTCCTTGTACCAACAACATAGTGGAGTATCAAAGAGAACCAGAGCCAATCTGAAGAGAAAGCCCCCCCCACTTTGAAGATGATTCAAATTTTTAAAAAGGGAGTCCGTAACATGTAGAATTTGGAGGTGGAGACGAAGTTTGTCCTCAAGACTCTGGGTTAGTTGCGGCCAGTTTTTTGTTGTCGGCTCTGTTGGCCTTTTTTGCTTGACCATTTTGGTCTATTACGGTTGGCTGCGGTTTGCTCCAGCCTTTTCCTTTCTGGCAGCTAGTGTTTTCTGTTGGACTTTCATTTCCTTTCCTTATTTTTGTAATCTCTGTGGTTTCGGGTCCCTGTAAAACCCGTTTTACCCTTTATCAAAAACATAGTGGAGTATAGAGCACTTATGTCTAGATTAAGGATTGCAATTCAATGCTAAATCCAAGAGCTTCAAATATTTAAATATCAATTGATAGTGAGACAAGTCAATGATGATTATCAGATGAAAGATGATAAGCTCACACCATACAAGAAAATGGTGGATAGTTGTAAAGAATACTTCATTGATATAAATTTTGAGTAGATACCAATGAGTAACAATAGAGAAGCTAATGCAATGTCTACTATTGGATCATTACTGGACATACCAAAGATTAGCTAAAGATACGAATTCCTTGTGGAACAACTTCTCATACCAGCATTCGAGGTTCTAGAATTAGAATTCATGTGTGAGATTGTTGGTCCCAATTCACCATGGTACCATGATATATTTATGTACCTACATAGAGGTATATTCCCCACCAATATCACCCCTAGCTTGCGAAAAAACTTTATAAGAAGAGCCTCACGATTTGTCATTGTCAGTGATACCCTATACTAGAGAAGTTTTGATAACAAATTACTCAGATGTCTTAACCAAGAGGAAGCTTACATTGCTTTGAAATAAATACATGAAGGAATATGTAGGTCACATTCGAGTGGCATAACCTTGGCCAAAAATTTATTAAAGGAGTATGATATTATTTTCCCACAATGAAGTAGGAGTGAAATCAATTTGTAAGGAAATGTTTACAATTTCAACAACATGGATATCTCATTCATGCTGTAGCACAAGAGCTTCAACCAATTGTAACTCTGTGGCCATTTTCCCAATGAGGGCTTGATCTCATAGGTAAAATTACACCCACTTCTTCCAATGGACACAAGTTCATTATTATCGCCACTAAGTATTTTGCAAAATGGATAGAAGCCATTCCTATGACATGTATAAAGCTAGGAAACAAATCTCATAGTTCACCTTTAACTACCTTATCTATCATTATGGTGTTCCACAAGATATTATCACATATAATGGAACACCCTTCAAGAACCAGGATGTAAGAGATTTATGCGATAAATTCAAAATCTAGCAACATTTCTCAATCCCCTATTATCCTCAAGGAAATGACCAAGAAGAAGCCTCAAATAAAACCATCATTAAGATCCTCATAACGAAGATTAATGATGCTAGTTGGGATTGACATAATTTATAATTAAATCCCATTCTTTGAGCATATAAAAATATCATCCAAGCACCAACTAGTGCCACACCTTATTCTTTAGTCTATGATAATGAAGCCATTTTACCTATTGATATCGAGCTCCCATCATTGAGAGTATCTCTATAATACCTGATCACCGAGGAAGAATATAGAGTAGCAAGGTTGAATGAATTAGAATTTATAGATGAGCAGTGTCTAGAAGAACTCAATCATCTTTAGGTATATTAGAAGATACTCAAAAGGATTTATAATAGAAAGATCAAGGGTCAAAATTTCCAAGTGGGAGATCTTGTATTGAAAGAAAATCAGAAGAACATGCTAGACAAAAATAGCAAGAGGAAGTTTGAACCAAATTGGTTGGAACCCTTCATCATAACTCATTATGGATCAAGAGCTTATCAGCTAACAACACCAAAAGGGGATCCATTATAGGAACCTATGAGTGTCATGCATCTCAAAATATTCTATGCTTAGCCCAAGAGGGGCAATATTCCAAAATATTCAAAAAAATAAAATAAAAATTAAAAATTAAAAAAAATAGGAAAAGGATTGAAAATAGTAAAGAGAAAATTCATCCTCTAGTGAAAACCTAGTAAACAGGCACCTTGTGTAAATAAGCTCCATCTCCCATCTATTAAGTATACTTATTACTCCATCCTTTTTCATAATAAAGTTGGCATCCATTTTTCCACCCATCTGTTTTCATCCCTACCATGGCTTAGTATTCAAGAAAATGTATGTTTGTCCTATTGAGTTGTACCCTCAAGTCATCCTATCTAATTCATAGAAAAGTTTCATAACACTCTGTTGTGGGCATCTTCGTATACTTAGTTATTGGATTAGATTCTTGTATTACCTAAGTCTTGTATATATCATTCTCAAAAAAACAAAAAAACATTGGATAACGTTAAAACATCAAAACATTTGCAAAATCATCAAATACCTAAACATCAAAACATTTTTAAAGTTCAAAATCCAAAAAGATTAGATAACATCAAAACATCTAAACATTTGTAAAGTTCAAAATTCAAAAACATTTATAACATTCTCAAAAAATTCCAAAAATATCCAAATCAGATTAAAACTCCTAAATAGGTCTAAAAAATAATTTTTTTTTTTTTTTAAAAACTATGTTGCCTCTATGTGTACATAGGCAAGGCCATCATCAATGCACCCCTTGAGGCTTAGGTTAGTCCTTTAAAAAAATTTCATAATAAACTGACAATTTGAAATGTTCATATCTCATCAATAAACATTCACTTGTTAGGAGTCAATCTAACTATGTTGTCTTTTCAATAATTTAGGAAATGTAGTCATCAATGAGCCCCCAAGGCATTAGGTCAGTCCCTCTTAGGTTTCATTATTTGTTTAAACCTTGGAAAACCATAAAAAGTCACAAAATCTTTAAAATGCAATTTTTTTTTTTGGCAAACATTCAAAAACTCAAAACAACCTCAAATAACTTGGAAAATTTAAACATGTCAATAATCATAAACCCTAAACAACCGCAAATCATTCTCCAAAATTTCAAAAAATTCAAATATTCCAAAAAACTAAAAACCACCCATCTCATCTCACTTTCACCCGTAATTAAATATTTCGTTCCAAATAAATTGAGCATCATTCCCATCCTTTGGTGAAGCAAGTGCAAAATTTAAGAAAGTAAAATTTAATGGAAACAAATCGTGAAGTCAAGGATTAATCATCAAACACGTTAATTAAGTTTATATCGACGACCTAATTAGTTTAATAGAAAATCATTATCCAAATGCATGTCCTAAGATATATCATTCCTACAATGGGTGTCATTTCAGATATCATCTAAGAACATAAAAATATCTTTGGCAATAGATATTTAAATAAAATTATTTGTTTGTTCATTTTAATCTTTTCCTATGATTTATCTTATTGGTGCATTCCAGTGATCTCTCGATGATGTCAAAAAAATTTAGAGAGAAAGGAATGAGGTATTGATCATTGCTTTCATTTTATATGTTTGTTGGATCTTCTTGTAGTAAAACCTCAACAAATACTTATCTTGCATGTACCAAGATAGTCTCAAGTAAAATAGACAAGGTAAGGTGGAAGGAATATAGAGAGAGGTAGGTAGAGAGAGAGATAGAGGTAGGGTGGGAGAGGTAGAGAGGGGTAGTGTGTGTGTATGAGAGAGAGATGGTGAGAGAGAGAGATAGAGACAAAGAGAGGGAAGGATAAATGGATGGGTAAGTGGAGAGAGAGGATATATAAAGAGAATAGTAGAGGGATTGAGGTAGGGAGGGGAGATAAAGAGAAGTAGAGGGGGAACATGAGAGAGGTAGGGTGGGAGATATTGAGGGAAAAGTAGGTAGAGAGGGAGGGAGAGAGAGAGAAGGTAGGGAACGGTAGGTAGAGAGAGGTAGTTAGAGAGGGGTTGTGTGTGTGTGTGTGAGAGAGAGAGAGAGAGAGAGAGAGAAGGATGAGTGGAGAAAGAGGTAGGATTGAAGGGATGGAGGGAGAGGGGATAGAGAGAGAATGGGAGAGGGATCGAGGTAGGGAGGGGAGATAAAGAGAAGTAGAAGGGGAATAGGAGAGAGAAGTAGGGTGGGAGATATTGAAAGAAAGGTAGGTAGAGAGGGAGAGGGTGAGTGGAGATAGAGAGAGGGAGGGAGGGATAGAGAGGGAATAAGGGAGGGATAGAGGGAGGGGTAGGTAAAGAGAGGTGATGTCCAAGGAATAGAGAGGTAGGTAGAGAGAGATAGAGGTAGGGTGGGAGAGGTAGAGAGGGGTGGAGGTCGGTAAGGGATATAGAGAGAAGTAGAGGGGAAAGGGACCAAGAGAGAGGTAGAGAGAAAGAGGGAGGAGGGACACAAGGGCGGGATAGGAAGGTAGAGAGAGTGAGAGGAGATAGAGAGATGTAGAGAGGGATGGGTGTAGGTAGAGGTAGAAAGATAGGGTGGGAGGGAGAGAGAGGGAAGGAAGGAGATAGGGAGAGCTAGGTTGAAAGAGTTGTATGGTGGGATGAATTGAGGGAAAGGTAGGTAGAGATGGAGAGGGTGAGTGGAGATAGAGAGAAGTAGAGAAGGGAGGTAAGGGAGGGGGAGAGAGGGAGGGAGAGGATAGAGGGAGGGATGGAGGGGTAGGTAGAGAGAGGTAGGTTGCGATAGGTAGAGAGAGGTTAGGTGGGATGATGGGAGAGGCGACATACAATGAAGTAGAAAGGGATGGGGGAGGGAGGGAGAGGTAGAGAGGTAGGGTGGGAGGGATATAGGGAGGTAGAGAGAGAAAGCGAGGGAAGGAGAGAGGTAGGGAGAGGTAGGTAGAGAGAGTTAAGGTGGAAGAAATAAAGGGAGAGGTACGTAGAAAGAGTGAGGGGTGATAAAGAGAAGTAGAGAGGAAAGGGAAGATAGAGGTAGAAAAAGGTGAGAAGGTGAGAGGGAGGGAGAGATAGGTAGAGAGGTAGGGTGGGAGGGATTGAGG
>VDFB02021381.1:0-34990 GCA_007258455.2 Sequoia sempervirens | reverse complement strand
GTCATAAATTTTGTCATGTTATAAATGACCGTTAATAAACTACTAATGGTCATGTGACCAAGCTTAGTGAATAAATATTATTAAATATATGACTAAATCAATGACTAAACTAACAACTAAATGTAATACCAAATTGATCAATCAAAATGAACAAATAAATGACTAAAAAATATTTAGTAACATTATAAATGACTGACAATAAACTACTATTGGTCATGTGACCAAGTTCAGTCATTTATATGCAATTTGTAGTAGTTTTTTTAGTCATTTATTCTTATTTTTCTACTAGTGTCACAATACACAAACTCTTAATCCAAAAGTAACAAGTATGTATCAATAACAATCAAGATATAATCACCATAGCCAAAAATAGCACCCACAACAAATGCTAACACATCCAACTATCCATACCTCAAAGGTATACAAATCATAAGAAGTGAACTTGATGCCATCAACATATACAACCCATAAAAGGTAATCACAAGCTCCAAGTGTCAAACCTAGATCATATAATGAACATACACATATAGGAACTACCATTTCATAAGATAATGTCAAATCTAAAAATGATCAAGGAATCCACCAATAGAATCACATATAAGTGTAACCAACATCATGTAGTACCAAAGAACATCCATAAGATATACAACTCTTGCAAACCAAAACGTTGCAATACATCTCTCACCACAAGTCTCCAAAACTCTCCCAAGTTCTCCAGACCCAAAAAAGGAAAGACATAAAGGAACCTCTGTGTCATCATAAAATAACAATGAAAAAAACATGACCACAAACCTAGTGATCACCATAGCTCCACACAAGATCTCAAAACCAATATGTGAATACAAATATCCAGGAAGTAGAACAAGACCAAAGAGAGAACATGCAAAAAAAAACTTGTAGCATGTCCTTCTACACACACCTCTAAATGCTAAGTTATGATAATTATGATATCCTCCATAAAACCTCAAAGAGAATAGCACTATCCACATCTAATCATAACATATATGTATGCATCTCAAACCAAAGGAAGATCAAACCAAATCCATTCCCAAAAGCAAAGGAATAAGCCTAATAACATATCCTAAAATCAACATCGATGAATAATCTCACAATGCATAAGGAGATGAACATGCCAACATCCCTCAAATGAACCTTCTAGAACTAGCAAACTATAGTTCAAGATCCATATGCATGAGAAGATAAAGTATAAAACATTTAATACATTTGAAAATAACAATGGGAAATACCTCTCAAATGATAAACCACTAAGTATACCACGGGTAGGGAATGATAATGCTCCTCCAAGATATCCAAGTCATCATGAATCATCTAAGAACAATCTCCTCATGGGTCCAAGTTGAACTCACATCCAACCAAGGTGTAGGCTTCCCAAAATTATAGTTGAAACCTCATCAATGAGTAACCATCTCACACATGTCTCTAATCACAAGAGATCTCCTAGCCTCACTTATGTCTACTAGTATCTATGAGTACCCGCAACTGATCAATCCATGCAAAATTCCAAATGCAACATAGCATCGTCATGAATCTCCCAAGAAAATGATCAATATGTCCAATACCAAGAGAACCAATCAAGATCAATGTCAAAGTCCCAACAATTGAATCAAGAACTCAATCATGACATCATGATCTCACATCCCCTCAAAAGAAGATCATATGATCCAATGAACATATCATGTCCCTTTATCATGCCAAAACTCTAAATTGGTAATCAAGAGTATATCATGACATAATAACAAAACCATCCTATCAAAAAAGGATCACATGTCAAAAGACAAATCATGACACCTAAAATAAAGACTAAATAGTCCTTCATGGCTAACCAAGATGTCAAAATATCCATACCACATGAAGATAACCATCTCCTGCAAAGAAGAACACCCACCATCAAATGGTGAATCCACATAATCACCATAAGATCCCATTGAACTAGGTGATACCATGCTCTCTATGGAAATATGAAAAAACATCCCCTAAATGAAGATCCTCCACGGTCCCAATGCAATCAAAGAACTCAACACCAAGATTCCAAAGGGAAGAGTACAAACCATAATCTCCAAACCAAGAAGATAAAACACTTCCAAACCATCACTATCACAAGCTCCCACTAAATCATGTAATAAAATTATCCATGCCATCATGATAACAATATCCTCAATGAAGATCAACCATAACCATGATCCTCAAGCCATGAAGATACACTACCACAAACCAAACAGGAATCAAGCCAACACCACCAAAAAAGCACTTACATAAACAATCATGTCATGCCAAAGTCCCTAAAGCACAAGGAACATCCATAACACCATGATCACCACCAAATGTACTAGCAACACTCCAACTGTGTCACACAAGTCTACATCACACGGTCAACAACATAGATCCCACATAATGACTACACTTGGTAATACCATCTCTTCTCCTCAACATGATAACCAAACTAACAAAACAAGTGACTAAACCAAGCCACAAATCTAAATCTGCAACAACACTGAAGCATCTATGGGCATAGATAAACCACATCCAAGTATGCAACCTATAAACATAGACAACCTACAAAATTGCACAAATTGTAGATGCAAAAAGGCAACATAAAAAATCAACAATATACTGATAACCATGCTAAATGAGAGTAATCACAAATGTACATATGGGAGTACAATAAATCCAACACCAAATCACCAAGATCCAAATAGCCATAAGCTTACAAAATCACCATAGTCAAAAGAACCCATAAACAACTCAGATGGAAATAAAAACAAATAAATCATTCCAAAACATATCCAAACTTGATCCATTGTGTAGTGCTTTGAACAAGTTTTTTGTCAACTATAAGAAGTCCAAAATCAAACTTTGTATGCACAAGTTATGAACTCTCCAAGCTCTAAAGGAACATCCAACTTTCGGCAAGAAAATCATTATCAAAACAAAAAATTCTGAAAGAAACCACTGATACCACAACATAGAGCACAAAACCACCTTTCCAACAAGTATAAGAAGTAAAAAACTGACACCCAAGGAGAAAATTATGCCCCTTGATTTTTTTTGCATAATTTGGCTACAAAATCAAGCCTGGTGACCCCTATGGTCGACTTGTTGGTGGTGGTAGCCCCACCTAGGTGATGTCACCCATAGGTGTGGTAGACCCGCCAATTTATAAAATGTGGTTTAATTTTAATTTTAAATTTTTTTATTAAAAAATAGGGCAACATTTAAATTTAATATTGGCACACTTTTAAATGTTTTAGCCAAATTTTATTTGGTGACTAGTCCATCAACAACTAGGACACTGTTTCCCTAGCGACTATCGGTCGTAGCCGACAACGTCGATGGTAGTACCTACCAGTGCAGGTATGGGGGGGTCTGCAGACCACCACCCACCATTTTTTTAATAAAATTAGTCGATTATACGATTGTACGACATGGCAGATAGGGGAAAATTTCATTTTTTTCATAATGGCCAAAATATGCCAAATTTTATGTCAATCTTCATCTCTCAGGCCTCCTACATCCAATGGAGAGGTCAGTTTTGTCCCAAGGGTCATCTACAAAATTTTCCTTACAAAACTATCATAATGAACATCCATAAAAAACCCTTTTCCAACAAAGATTCATAAATCCAAATCTACAAAAATAACCACAAATTTGCAACCCCAAAACCCTAAATATACAAAAGGAACTTGCACAAAACCATCATATCTTGCAATTTCTTCATTAATTCCATGCAAGCCTTGGATTTAACTATGCACTAGATCTACTCCAACAAGGGTTATACAAACCACAACCATGGCCCTGATACCAAATGAAAGGAAATATGCATCTACCCAAGATAATTTCCACAACCCAAATAGAGAAATCTATGCAAATAGGTATTTAGAATCCATATGAAAAATAATAGAAAACATACCATCAAAGATGACACAAGATATACCCTAGAAAAATCCTCAAGAGGGAAAACCAAGCCTCCAAAAGCATCCATCACTCATGTATTATTCAACAATAAACATTACAATACATCTTCAAATTCCTCCATGAATACCTTTGAAACATCAAGCCCTATACAAGCACTCCATGTGAACAAGCATGTAACCACACATATCATGCCATACTTCAACCCTCACAAATGCTAAAAAGAGCCAACTAGCTAACCTTATACAACTACCCATGTGTTTACTTTGATATAGAAACAACCTCATACAAAACCACCAAGTGGTATTACATAAAACCATGTGACAAATACCATGAGCTTACAAAACCATTAACCCCCACATTTAATTCTTGGTACTAAGTTTTCTCCACATTAAATATTTTTCCCATGTGCAACCCCACATTAAATATTTAATCTAATATTACATATAACACATAAAGTGGCCCCAAGAATGCTAGACCCATGTGATGTACACATCCCTACATTCCCTAGGTGCATCACATAATAAATAAATATTATATTATAACATTATGCAAGGTGGACAACACACCTTTTGCTAACAAAAAGTGTGAAACCCTAATAAGAAAAATAAAGGAGTGGAGTTCAGTGAAAAGGTATGACAAGATGTTAAAGTCTAAAACTTTGAAAAAAATCTCACACATGAGTTTGGACACAAAATCCATCATACTTAAAGAAACCGGGACCAAGATGGCTAGATCAATCAAGCTTGGCTTGTAAAAAAGAAAAGAGAAAAAAACTTTTGATTACAATATGAATTTATTAAAAGAGGACATTACACAATATAGCCTCGATTAAAGTGGCTGCCTAATTTTATATATTTTTTAGGATTATATAAAAAATATTAGATTTGATTTATATAGAATATTGCAGGTTGAAATGTAGTGTTTCCAACCTACACATATTTGTGTCCAAAGGCTTTTTTTTAATTCATAATGAGTTAATATATTAATATCAAGAATATTTTACATATCATCTACTATGTAGGAAGATCCAAAATGCAGATATAGGCTACCATAGCTTACCACCTGACCACTGTGAACATAACATACACTAACACCCCCTAACCATTCACTGCCTTCAAATACACTTCCTACTATCTTCTAAATTAACTAGACTAGACCCCTAACAAAACGACATTCAGAACTATAATTATAGAATAACTGAAGAAAAGTATCCCTAACCACCCAGGTATTTGTTCTCATGCACTAAGCCCCTAAAATTTGGAAACATGGTGACATTCAGAGCAATGGGAAGCTTCATAGCCTTCAACAGGTAACCCACACCAACAACAACCATTTGTTTGTGTTCAATCAAATCCATCCCTTTGAGGTCGAGAATGAAGGGATAGTATTTAACTACTTCCCCAAGAACATGAATCAAATGAAGGTCCTGTGGGTGTGGTACCTCCATTCCAGGCGAGGCAACATACAAGGTTACCTCGAGCTCGACCAACAAGTCTGCATTAAACATTTTCTTCATCAGAGCCTCTACCAACTTCTTCTCTGACCTAATATCCAACACCGCAACCAAGAAACACGAGGTGATATTTTTTCCCACATGAAAGTACTCCACATCCATCATGAACCCTTTTCCCAACACCATCTTTTTTGTAGCTAGGATGAGAGAGTGGTGCTTCTTGAGCACTTGCTTCAATCATTGATCATTGATAGGCCCTCAAAATGCCATTTTCTTGACATTACTATCCAACTAAATGGGGGTATTTTCCCCAATACTCATTAGGGTTTCCGCAGACATGCAGACCACAAATTTGGATTGCTCTTCCATTATTTTTAGATTCTTTTCCCTACACTACCTCACTAAATAATTCCAACTACCATTGCTTTGAGGGATATAAACTTTCCTAAAGAAACTGTAGCCAAATGAAATATGTAGAGTGGTAATGACTTGTCATTACCATCATTTCACTCACTCTAGAATTAACATTCCCTACGAAATCCAACTTGTGATCAATGATCAAGCTCCACTTCGCATGTGAGAGTCTCTACCAACCTTCACATTGTGATGTTGAAAAGATAAGCAAGAAGACAGATGAAAACTTTGTATATCCCCTGATGATATCAACAGTCATTTAGAAAGATCATGAATAAATGCTTTTCGTGGTAATCAACACAAGCCCGCCGCCGAATGAACCCCACAACCTTGCCACGATGGAAGCATACATGACCCTGTCATCTCAATCCCAAGTGCTAGACAAGATTATCCAACATGTCACCCAACAACCAATATGAATATTTGATTATCTTACCCACCTTTTATATCCCCCGTGCTTTCCACAACCAATGGTGTGGAAATCTTCCCACCATACCACCCACATAAGATACTATGTTTGATTATCGTTTAGTTTCTTTGATGGCTATGCCATCTGCCCCCTTGTTGGATAAGAGGTCTACCTCAATAATGCCTTCTCGCAAAATATGGTTTACCATTACCAATTCAAAACTGTCAATTATGCTGAGAGCCACTTCAAGCTTAGCACCAAGGTTTCGGTTGATCACCTTCCTAGAGCGTAACAAATTAATGACCAATGTGGATTCTCCTTCAATTACCACCTTTCTTAGACCTAGCTCCTTACATAGTCAAAGACCAAATATTAGCGCTTGAATTCTAGCTGCGTTGTTGGTGCCTATTGGGAGAGGGGCCACTAGTTTTCCCAAAATTTTGCTATTCCAGTCCCTTACAATACATCCGGCCTTAGATTTACCTAGGTTACCTCTAGAAGCCCTATCAAAATTCAGTTTAGTCCATCCCACATCAGGGGGGGACCATCGAACCGTGCTTCTTTCCAACTTCGTCAAGGGACCCCCCTCCCCCAAAAAAGGAGGCACCTTCATACCTGGCCATGATCTCCTCATATTAGCATCCCATTATGTAAAGTTTAACATCTTGGGATTCATATTTGAGACTCTTGAATTGATTAGTTCCACAATACATTCTCCAATCTCACTCAAAAGGGATTGTAGTGGTAATTCTTTTTCCTAAAAGATGTGCTTGGTTTTCTCCTTCCATAATTCCCAAATGAGTATCAATGGACTAGCAATCCAAAGGTAGCAAAAAATTGCTTGCCGGTGAGTAGAAGGCCAAATTTTCAGTAGCTCAAGTAAGGTGTTTGGTAATGTTGTTTGCCACTGAATTTTTGCTAGAAACTAGTGCCAACAACTTTATGCAAAGGAGTTATTCAAAAACAAGTGATCACCATCTTCTTCTTCCTGTTTACAAAGATGGAAACTATATGGTCCATTATATCCCATTTTCCTGAGCCTGTCAGCTATTAGGACTCTTCCTTGAACTGCGGACCACGTGAAGATTCCAACCTTTGATAAGAAAACCTTGTTCCAACATAGTTTAGAAGGTAAATATGGGGCCACCTCATTGTTCTTTTTAGGACCGAGTATCCATCTTTAGAATTATATTCCCCCTTTTCTGAAGCATTCCACCTGAGAATGTCCTCCCCTAGTTTGATATTTACATTTATGCTCCTCATCATATCCTCGAACGCCACAATCAATATCTCCTTAAGTCCCGAATCTCGAATGCTACGCCATTAGTAGCATAGAAAATTAGACTGGTTGTTAACTACCAAATAGTCTCTTACCTTATCCCCCCATATCTACTTAGTATACCTTTTGACCTTTGCTAAATCTTCTCTTTCTACCAACTTTTGGTCACCTTCCCAGGAGTCCTCCCAAAAGGAGGCAGACCGACCATCTTTAATTTCCCAAGTTAGATGTTCAAATATCGAATCCATACATCCCCTTATAAAATTCCATATTATTTATCCACTCAAAAGAGATCTGGAAGTGAAGATACTATTCTCATCCTCATCTAAATATTTTTCCTACAAAATTTTGACCCACTTAAGCTCACGTTTTGTGTGTAAAGCCCATACTAGCTTCCCCCCCAAAGCTTTATTTTGCAGAATGAGATCCTTCAAACCAACACCATCCGCTTCTCTCTTCTCATGAACCTTCTTCCATTTTATCAATGGGTATTTGTGTTGCTCTAAATTTCCTTACTAGAAAAAATCCTTCATTTTCTAATTTATGACCTTATTTACACTTGCTGATAGAGGAAGGCACATAATCATATGGGTTGGCAAGGCAACAATAACTGATTTGAGCATAGTGAGCCTGCCAACCCACGACATCCAATGACTTTTCCAACTTTCCAACCTGATTTTCACCTTGTCAACTAGTGGCTCCCATAACTTTCCTGATTGTAACCCCTTTTCTAGAGGGAGTCCCAAATATTTATAGGGTAATTTCCCTTTTCTACATTTCAAAATCCTTAGAATCTATATTTCCATGCTAGCATTGATGTTAACAAAGAATACCCTTGATTTGGCTTCACGAACCTCCTGCCCCAAAGCCAAGGAGCATCTTTCTAGGACGTTTTTAAATTTTATCGCTTCCCTTTCTTGAGCAACACCAAACAACATTGTGTTGTCTACAAAGTGTTGGTGGGTAACTTCAGGGATAATGTTGGTGATTTGTAGACCTAAAATCAACCCACTAGCCTTTGCATTGCCAATGGATCACCCAAGAGCCTCTGCCATGATTATGAAGAGAAAAGGAGAAAGGGGCTCTCCCTGCCTTAGTCCACAAGAGGCATTGAAGAATCCTTATGAAGTTCCATTCAAGAGAACTAAATATCTAGGGAAAGCGATCCAACTGAAAATACAACTGAGCCACTCCTTGGAGAAGCCAAAGGCCTCCATAACCTTGAACACGAACCTCTAGTTCATCTTATTGTAGGAATTTTTGATATCAAGTTTGATCAACATAGTTGGTTTTTAAAACTCTTGAGTGGAATGTATGGCTTCTTGTGCTATGATGATACCATATAATATAGATCTTCCTAGGACAAAGCCCATCTGTTATGAGATAATGTTAGGCAACACTTTTTTAATCGATTGGCAACCGCTTTTGCCAAAACCTTGTAAATCGTATTGCACAGAGCGATTGGCCTATACTCTTTTAAGTGCTTAGGCTTTTGTTTTTTTGGGACCAAAGCTATAAATGTGTTGTTGATTTCCTTTAATACTTTTCCAGACCTCCTTGAGTCTTCTATAGCTTCAGTAATCTCCTTCCCTACAATATCCCAACACTTCTAAAAGAACACAACCGAGAAGCCATCTGGTCTTGGTGCCTTATCACGATGAAGTTGAAACAAAGCCTCCTTAATTTCTTGCTCGGTGAATTTGTTGTTTAGCATTGCATTTTGAGCATTTGATACCAAATGTGGTATACCTCCCAAAAGTTCATTTTGAATATCCAGGTTAGAGCCATTCCAGTCATTGAGAAGATTATGAAAGAAATCAACTATGACCAATTTTATTTCATCAATGTTATCTATAACCCTGCCATAACCACTTTGAGGCACGAAATCTTGTTGATTTACCTTCAATTTTTTGTTGAATTGTGATTTTTTTTTTGTGTTTTTATCCCCTTCCTACAACCACACCTCCCTGGATTTCTACCACCAAAAGGTTTCTTCTTTGGCCAAAAGGTCACTGAGTTTTCTCAAAAGCTCTTTCTCTTCTAAGAAACTTTGATTGTCCATACCCTCTTTGATTACTTTCTCCAATAGAGTCTGCAAAGCTTCCTATGTTCTTCATTTTTCTTCAAATATGTTCTTGAGATAGGATTTGTTCCATTCTTTGAGGTTCTATTTTATTGCCTTTAATTTAGCAGCTATATTGAAAATTTTGACACCCCTTGGATTATATTCTATCCATTAGCATTCGATGAGGTCCATAAAATTCGGGTCTTTGAACCACATATTTTTGAATTTGAAGGGAAACCTCATAGGTCCCCTTTCACCAACAATCTCAAGGGCCATAGGAAAATGATTTGACCCATACCTACGTAAAATCTTGCAACTTAGAGTGAATGGGAGGGTGCATAAATCTCCCTTGAAGAAAAAATTGTCTAGCTTCTCTACAATACTACTGAAACCTAACCTCTGATTCGTCCAGGTGTAGTTACCATTACTCATTTGGGCCTCTAATAACAAATTTATTTCCATGAATTTCTGAAAATATAATTGAGATTGTGTTTTCCTACTAACCCCACCTTTTTTATCTTCTGCTTTCAAAATTGCATTAAAATATCTTCCAATAATGCACGTTTCAAAACCCAGATTTTACAAATTATATCTAACTCCCTCCAAACTTTCCTTTTTTGAATGCAATTTACTAGACCATAGACATTGATAAGTAGAAAACATAAATTGGAGATAAGACTCCTTACCTTACAAGCCACCTAGTGTCTGTGAGCCTCGACTTCTTCAAATAACATCATCTGAGGTTGCCAAAGAATCAAGAGCCCACCAGAAGATCCCTCAACATCAACACCTACATTTTCCATAGTCTCATTTTCTTGCCAAAAATTTCTTTTTCCTACACTTCTAACTTTGTTTCTTGTAACATGCATAGATCTACCTGAAAATTGTCTAAATGATGCCAAATTAGGCATTGTTTGTTAGGGGCATTTAAGCTCCTAACATTCCAAGTTAAAACTTTCAATACTGTTCAGGAAGGGCATCCCCCTTCCCTACTTTCAACATCTAATTAATTTTTAGCTAGCCGTTGCTTCCCCATCCCACTTAAGCTTTTCTTGATTGAGGATTTTTCCTTTCTTCTTACAATCTCCATAATCCAACGAGGTTTTTAGAGTGTCTTTCTGGAAAATGCCCAGATTGCTAGGACCAGGCTGCCCAGACTGGGAGATCTTTTTTCTTTTGGCTAATTTTTGTATGTTCTCCTACACCAGCTATTTTGGATCCATCTCCTCCAGATTAGGGCCATCAATCCAACCATCGAGCATATCAACTCCATCAATATTGATAGACCCACTCTTAGCAGCTTTTCCTAATTTGACCAACTCATTGCCAACTTCCATGAGAGAGTTTAGATCTTCTTCTCTAATTTGATTTCCTATGAAATAAATAGCCTCTACCACCTTCTAATTAAGCTCCCTCCTTTGTGCATCAAGAGCACACAGTGAGTCATCTAGGTCATTCAGCTCTGGGTCAACTTCCGACCCACCACCCTCCATTTGACTCGACGATTTCACTGACTCCGCTAGCTCCTTACTGCTCCCAACATCCTGGTTAGAGGGGTGGGAAGAACTACCATGGCTTGCCACTGTGGACTACTTGCACCTTCCCAATATCTTGACCAATGATCCAGCGGGACGAAAGTCTAGAGCTAGTGCTCACACCTAGTTACCCCATTCTGTGAAAATTTCTATCTCTCTCCGATACTGACTATTTGGATTGTTTTCTATGCATACTCTTACATAAGTGTTGATACCATCAACTTCTAGCCACTCTGCACACATAAAGCTTCCTAGATGATTTCCAATATCCTCCAGTATGCTCGGTGCTCAGAATTCCAAGGGTAGATTTGGAAATTTGTAGGTATGCTCTTGGATTTGATCCATATTACGATGGGATGGATCAAATCTCACAGTCCATCTTTGGATATAGAAACCATGATCATCCATTAACCAAGTTCCATTTTTAATTTTGGCTCTGATTGCCACCAAGGGACAAATCACCATAAAGTACTCATTTGCTAGAGCTTTGAATTCCATTTCTCCACCCCATTTTTCTTTCCACCATCTGATAAAACTGTCCCAGTTGAGATTTATACAATACAATTTCACCAGGAGCCCTAGCTGCTCGAGATGATCCCTTTCCACTTTCAACTTATCAGAATTTAGCACCATTGTCTTCCTGAAACCATATCTTTCCCTACCTCTATTGTTTCGCTCGTTATTGAGACCACTGTTCATTGGCGTTCTTATGTTTTTCCACCTTTCACCTCTCCTGGGCTCCCTAACATGATTGTCATTCCATCTAGGGTTCCGGTTGCCATTCATGCCATTCACATTACCTCTTCCACTACGATTCTTTTTGTTCCAACAACCCTGATTGCCAAAATTATAATTGACTTGCCTCTGCCTACCTTGCCATCTATTCCGACTGTCCCGATCTCGATCCGATGTTGTCCATTCCTTGCGCTCTCGCCAAGGTTCATTGATCACCCTAGCTCTGATCTGTTCAGGGGATGTTTCCCTTTCTGCTTCACGTGCCCAACTTCCTTGATGGTTGCTCTCTCCCCAATCTTCATCTGGATTTGCCTTGACCGCCCCTTGCTCGCCATGGTGCTCCACCTCCGAACTGCTCTGCAAAATTTTTCCCCTGTTCTGCTTCCATTCGCTCTTTAAACTATTGTATCAAATTAATCCCTATGTCCAAAGGCTTTTTTTATTATCAAAATTCTTGCAGTTTTATGTGTTGATTATTTAGATGTTTAGGTTGTGTTATTTCATTACATAGCTACCATTATTATCTTTAATCTCTATTTGTATCAGTTCATCAATATGGACATAAAATTTAATAGCTTAAACTTAAAATGAGATGGGTAATAATTTGATATAATTTGTAGCTTATATGGCACATAAAAACAATGATATTTTAATGTACTTTACATCAAAGTAGCCTAAATTAGGATGGTTGACTAAGTTTATATTTTGTAGGGTTGTATAGGAATTATTAAATTTTATTTGTATAAAAATTATGAGTTGAAATACAAGGTATATGTTTCAACATGCATTTATTTAGTTCATGATTTGTAATATGTTTTTTAAATTTATATCTTTCTTAGCTTATTCATATACCAATTCACAATTTATTGTAAGTGGTTTAAATTTAAAATGAGAAATAATAATTTGACATAATTTGTAGCTTACACAATATACTAGATAAGAATATGAAATTTCAACGTCCTTTGTGCTAGTGTAGTCCCAATTAAAATGGCTACCTAAATTTATGTTTAGTTGAGTTATATAAATTATTACATTTGATTGTATAGAAAATTGTAGGCTGACTACACACACATATGTGTCTACAGGTCTCATTTTATTTCTAAATAAAAATTCTTACAATTATAATTTTATTGATTGTCTATGTGATTAGGTTGTATTAATTCATCGTACAACTACCATTATTGTCTTTCATCTCTATTCGTATTACCCATCATTACAAAGTTATAAAGCAGGTAGTTTAAACTTAAAATGAGATAGGTAACGATTTGATATAATATATAGTTTATATAGTATGCCACATAAGAATATGATATTTTAATGTACTTTACATTGATGTACCCCTAATTGGAGTGGTCGCCTCAATCTATGTTTTGTAGGGTTGTATAGAAATTATTAGAATTGATTTATATAGAAATTATAGGTTGAAATAAGCATTATATGTTTCAACCTACATATTTTTAGTTCATAATTTTTAATAATATTTCAAATTTATGGAATTTTTAGATGACTCATTTATTGATTCATAATTTATTGTAAGTGTATACCTTGGAATTTATCCTATTCTAAATGCGCAAAAAACTAAAAATGTGAAATGATAAGATACCAAGGACACCTCAAGATTAGCCAAAAGAGTGATAAACAATAAGGAAAATGGACAAAATAAGACACAAACGATTTCACCTTCCTTGCTGTTGATTTCTCCTTGATTGGCCCTTGCTTGTAATGGTTTGTGTGCTCCTTAGATGATTGTTTGAGTGACTAAAATGCAAGATTCAATGTGCAAGATGATTGAAGAGATGGCTAAATGATGGTAAAAGATTGAGGATTCAAATGGGCAGCATATAGTTATGAAAATATAAAGTGTTCTAAATGCCCTTGAGGAGGGGGTATTTATAGGAGAATTTGAATTCTCTAGAGAATTCAACGGTCAAGATTGCTCCAACAAGGCCAAGATGAAGGGCTAAGGTGGGTTGAGACCCACAAGCCCTCACATCTTGACATGTGGAGGGTGAAGTGGACAAGAGGATATGAGGTGTAAATGAGGTGTCAAAAGGTACATGAGGTGGAGGAAGGACAAGTACCTTCCAAGCACCTTGGGAGATGGGAAGAATCTTGGTGAATAAAAGTGAATTAAAATTCACAATGATTGGAAGAATCAGTGGATAAGACAATGTTCCCAAAAGGTGGGAGTTTGTCACATGTGACTTGATGTGACAAGTCAAATATTCTAGAAGGTGTATGGGAAAAGGGGATTCTAGAAGGAATAAAATATGAATTAAAAATTCACATGGGGAAGAGAGGAGCCTAGGGTGAATAAAAAGGAATTAAAAATTCCTTGGGAGATGGGGAGAGTTGACCAAGGTACTAATTAGGTTTGACTAATCAAGAATTAGATAATTAGGGTTAATTAGG
This sequence comes from Sequoia sempervirens, assembly GCA_007258455.2. Classification (NCBI taxonomy): domain Eukaryota; kingdom Viridiplantae; phylum Streptophyta; class Pinopsida; order Cupressales; family Cupressaceae; genus Sequoia; species Sequoia sempervirens. Next base: position 20,755 of record VDFB02021381.1, on the reverse strand, counting down.
ATTAAACCAACTTGCAAAAGTTGGAGGATGTGACACATCCTAATCAAGGATTAGGCATGTGCACATCCTTAATGAAGAGATTAGGAAATGGATTAGGATTAGATGAAAATGACATGTGAGGAATTAAATAAATGTAATATTTATTTAATTTATTTGATGAAAAGAGGATTAAGGAGGGTAAGGTATTTAATTATTACTTAAATACCTTAGGGATTTGGCAAAATTAAAGGTATTAATTAAATAATAGTAATATTACTTAATTAACCCGGATAAAAGGATGTTTAGATGAAAAGTGATAAATTTGGATAAATTAAGTGTCCAAATTTGGATGTCTACAGAAGCATTTTAAACTTTAAATGAGATAGACAATGATTTTATATAATTTGTAGCTGACACGTTATGCTAGATAGGAACATATGACTTTAATATTCTTTGTGCCAATGTAGTTCCAATTAAGGAGGGTGTCTAATTTATGTTTCGTGGAGTTTTATAGAACTTATTAGATTTTATTTGTATAGAAAATTATACGTTAAAATACACATTATGTTTTTAAACCTACACATATTTATGTCAAAAGGTCTCATTTTATTTTTGAATCAAAATTCTTGTAATTTTTTGTATTGATTATTTATTTTTTGAGTTGTGTTATTTTATCATATAGCTAGCATTCTTTACTTTTGTCTCTATTTGTATCGTACAACATTATTGAATTATGAAGTAAATAGTTTTAACTTTAAATTAGATAAGTAACATTTTGATATAATTTGTAGCTTATGCAATATGTTAGGAATATGATATTTCATTGTTCTTTATGCAAATATAGCCCCAAATAAAAGTGGTTTCATAACTTTATATTTTGTAGGGTTGTAAAAATATTAGATTAGATATGTATAAAAATTAGTTGGTTGAAACATGTGTTCAACTCAAACATGTTTAGTTCATGATTTGTATACATATTTTAATATTTTCTAACTTTTTAATTGATTCATATATGTGTTCATAATTTGTTGTAACTAGTTTAAAAGTTAGATGTAATAAGCAATAATTTGATATATAATATGTAGCCTATAGAGTGTGGTAGATATGAATATGAGAATTAAATGTCCTTTATGTCATTGTAGCCCTAATTAAAGTGGGTGCTTAAATTTATGTTTTATAGGGTTGTATAGAAACAATTTTGATTTGTATAAAAAATTATGGGTTGAAATACAAATTATATTTTTCAACTTGCACAAATTTATGTCTCATTTTATTTTTAAATTAAAAAATTCTTGTAAATTTTATTTACAATGATTATTTTATGTGTTTGGGTTGTGTTGTTTCATCATATACTTCCCATTCATGTATTTCATCTCTATTTATATCATGCATGATTACATATGGTTATAAAGTAAATAGTTCAAACTTTAGATCTGAAAAGTAATGGTTTGATATAATTTGTATCATGAGATTTCAATGTCCTTTATGTTAGTCTAGCCCCAATTAAAATAGTTATCTAGTTTTATGTTTTGTAGATTTGTATAGAAATTATTATATTTAATTTGTATAAAAAGTTATATAGGTCAAAATGAACATTGTATTTTTCAACCTAAACATGTTTAGTTCATGATTTGTAATATGTTTTCTTAGTTGATTTATATAATGGTTCATATATTTTTTAAGTATTTTAAAATTTAAATAAGACAAGTAAAAGTTTGATATGATTTGTAGATTACACAATATGTCAAATAGGAGGATGAGAATTATTTTCCTTTGTATTAGTGTAGACCCAATTAAAGTGGTGGCCTAAATCAATATTTTTAGGGTTGTATAAAATTCTTAGATTTTATTTGTATAGAAAATTGCAAGTTGAAATACGCATTGTGTTTTTCAACCCACACATATTTGTATCCAAAAATTTTGTTTTATTTTTAAATTATATATACATTTTTAAAATATTTTTATTTATTATTTATGTGTTTAGGTTGTCCTATTTCATTCATCATATCTACTATCATTAATGTATTTTATCTTTGTGTACCATGCATCACTACGAAGTTATAAAGTAGGTAGTTTTGACTACTAAATAAGCCAATTAAGGTCTAACGAGACCCTTAATCTTTTCTATCTATTTTTTCTTAGTCTTCTTATGATATAACAATAGGTTTTGATCTAGATACTATAATCCATAGATCTATATCCATGAGTATTTCCTCCATCTAAGGCTTCCAAAACTCAAATTGTGTGCATAAGAAATTTTCCATTTCTATTTTGGATGTGTATTCCATCTCTTCTTGCAATAAGATCAAACCCTTTCATGCAAGTCCCCACTCAAATAAACATTAGTAAAAAATCCGTCTAACCAACATCTACAATCGGAGTTGATCAAGCTTTGATACCATTAAAATAAAGAAAGGTATGCATAAATGCTTCCTAATTAGAGGATATCATTATGTAAGTTTTAAATATTTACAATTATAGAAAGAAGAAACACATATAACATAAATAAAATCATACCTCAACACAAGTGTATGTAGGGAAAACCCCTTTCAGAGAAAAACCTCACACTCTAAAGTAGCTCAACACATTTTTAAATAATCTAAGCATAGTCACAATATAGTTGTAGAACAAGCTTTTATAGGAGTATCACCAACCAAGGGTTTGGAATAATTTTGATGACATAATAGTACCTACAAACTCACTATTACATACCTCCATCTCAAGCATCCTATAAATAGAAAAATTGGTACACAAAATCATCAAATGGTATTTAAAAACCGTGAGCTAAAACCACCCAAAAAAGTTGTACAAAAATACCTAATTATAAATCAACATCGAAATTCCAAGGTGAGTTCACAAGGTAAAAATAACATATTCTTTTCGCCTGTCATAAGCACATCAAATCCACTCACCAACTCAAGAGTTCCATTTTGGATTCACTATCTCCATTAAAATATATCTTATGATATGTTTTAACATACATCATAAGTCATTCAACAAGTGAAACTCCCTCTCATAATTCTTTTCTATGTATGATATGGTTCCCCTCTTATAATTATTTTCTATGTATGATATGGTTTTACATTTCTAATTGATGTAGGAAGCCCAACTTTTGAAGGCATGAATTTTGATTTGAGAGGCCATTTAGGCCTGTTAATTTTTAAATTATAGAGCTGAAAAAGATCTATATAATAGGCTGAAATGAAGAAAAATAGGGGTAGGACACCAAAATGGGGTTGATGAACTAATTAGGACCTATTTCTCTTTATTTCATTAGGAAATGAGATCCACACAATGAAATGACTATCGACCTTGAGGCGAGTCAAGTCAAAGTGTGAATCTAATGATTTCCTTTTTGGAAAGGATAGGGGTCCTGATTAAACAACACCTTGGGGAGAAAGATTAAAAATAGCAAATCAAACCCAAAATGAAATCTACAACTTGGATCTAATAGATTAAGCTCAATACTGATGGAACCATAAAATAAAATGTAGATCAGAGATAGGTAAGATGTTGTGTACCAGTCACTAAAAGTGCTTTATTGAAATTGATCTGGGACTCATTCGCCTAGGGGAGAATGGGTCATGAGTTAGGGTTTGTCTGCAACTTTTAGGAGCCTCTACTACAAATATGAGTCCTTCAATTTTCCTAGGTTTCAAGTTTGAAAAAAATAAAATAAATTTTGTAATTGAGTTTCCATGAGATGACAACTTTTATGAAAACTTTTGTAACTTTGACAACTTCTTCAATTTTTCTCTTGAAGATATCTTCAAGATTTTTTCCACCTAATATATGCAAACAAAAATCAAGAGGGAAAAATGTTTTATTTTTGGTGAATGAGGATTTGCCTTGGTCAAACCCAGTTTTGGTAATCAAACATTGAAATGAAATGAAATAGCATGAAAGGAATGATGAATGAACAAGTCAATGTCACAACTCACCAAACCCCTGAATAAACCTTGGAATGTAGATCTAAAACTTACATGAAATGGCTTCAATGGATGTGGATCTTGATCTTGAAACTTGATTTGAAACAATGCCTTGAATGCTTGAATGGATCATGAAACCTACACCATCATATTCACTCCAATAACATGCATGATGCAAGAAGAATTTGACATGAAAATTGGATCTTGATTGCTACAATAATTCTTCACTAAATATGCTCTTGAATGCCTTGAATTACTCTTGAAATGCTCAAGTGTGAAATTACTCTTAAGATAACTTGAATTTTCTAGGCTTGCTTAGATGAAACTTAGTGAAATGACCTTATATTTATAGGTATGTAACATTAATTTTTTGAAATTCAAATAACACAAGCTGACATGTGAATATAGATTTGAATATGTTAAAATACCACCAAAAACATAATTTGAATTTAGGTCCTAGGTCTAAGTGAGGAACCATTTTCCCATGGGCGAATGGGTCTTAGGTCACTCACTTAGGACACACATTTCTCAATGAGAAGTGTTATGTTTAGGAATTAATGAATGCCATCTTTCCTCTTCCAAAAATGTGATTAATTAGGATTGGATTTGAATTAAAGGGGGAAATTAAAGAAAATTAACCTCAATTATTAAAGGATCCCTAAATAAGTGTGAAAGTGTAAAGAGCTATACTCTACAACATGAAAATAAGGCAAAATTAAGTCTATTTTAATAAATAGTTCCCTAAAATTAATGTGAATATGTAAAATACATATTACAAAAATAAATTAAGGTATAATTAAGTTCATTTTAATATTAATTACTAATTAGGTGTGAAATATAAAAGGGATACATTTTTCTACAATACATTTAGCCCCCACTTTAGTGAGAGGATGACCCCATGTCAAACTCACACTAAAAAGTAGACATTCAAGACACATGTATGCAACAATGACAAAGATTCTCAATCATACAACATCAAATACTAGGAGAAAAGGTGAGAACAAAGAGGGTAGATCAAGCCTCGACTATCCAATGTGATGTGAAACATGTCTCAATTGTTTGTCCAAGAGAAGGGGGGAGGATCAAGCCTTAACTGTCCAATGTGACGTGGAACATGTCTCGGTTGTTTACCCAAGAACATTCACAAGAAGAACTTGATGTCCACTATGCAAATGATGCATGCACTCACTCCGGGCTAATGGAACCTTAGGGCTTCCACTAGGTGAGCCCCCAATGGGTGGAAAATGAGAGAATCTTATTAGGCTCCCATATCATACCAAAGCTATCCTTCAGACAATTTCAATAAGGCACTGCAAGAACTTCAAGCTTCATAAGGCGTAACAAGCTGCATTATGCTAAGCACCTACGAGTAGGGGAAGGCTCCACTAGCAAGCAAAGTGTGTTATGCTTGGTGGCCTTGAAAGGGGTTTGAGATTCACAAGGTTAGAAAGTTGTGTTATGCTAAACAATTATGAAGAAAAATGCAAGTGAAGGTTTTTTCAAAGGGATCTTGCTTAGTTCATGTAAGGTCTCTTCTCAGGGAACATTGTGCCTAATGTATCCAAGAGAGGACAAGTTTAGGATAAGAGAATCACAACTTAGGGAATGAAACACATAGCATCACCACTAAGAGGAAAGTCGTATGCTAAGAGATATCATTCTCTCGAAGGACATCAAACCCAATGGCACCACCAAGAAAAGGACACATCACAAGAAGAAATAAAATTGCACAATGAAACATGAGGAATGCCAAAAATTATGTCAGTGCATGCCCCCACTTTAAATAATTTCTAGCACCATTACTGGAAGAAATTTTCTTTAAATTAGCCAATGAAGAAGACATGAGAGCTTATTCAGAAAGCCCTATGCCAAGTCATATGTTCCCGAATGAAGCTACATCATGAAAAGGAAAGAGGAATGGGTTTCCCCCAAATTGAAATCCCAAAACACATAATGGATCTATGGATTCAGGGTCAGTATATCTTTGATACAATGTGATTATAGAGCTTGGAAATGTCATCATTCCCCAAATACTTGCAGAACAAGAAGAATGACACATAGAGAGAAAAAATAAAGAAAAAGCTTTTGGGTCAACATGGAAGAGACCTAAATGTCTCGATGCCTTGCATCATCTCCAAAAGGAAAATGTAAGACAAGTGAAAATATAGATGTTTATGACATAGAGAAGAATGTAGATACAAATAGAGGAATGCACATGAAGAGAGAGATACATCAAACAAAACAGTATGAGCGATCACATTATGCACATGCAATCACACAAAGAACATGAAAAAGAAAACAAAGTAAAAGAATAGTAAGGCACATGTGAGTCAACCTATAGCAGGTCATTCACATCCCAATCTTGATCAATATATATGAAAGGTAGACAACTAGCAAAAGAGACAATATCGAGTGCAAAAACTAGGACAAGGCTATCTAACCCCTTGCCCCCACTAAGTGCATGAGGACACGAATGAGCCAAGATAAGTGATGAGAATGAGCTCCTTGTAGTAAAGAAAATGATTTTCAATGAATATTAGACATGTAATAGAGAGCATGCTATGATCCTACAACTATTACATGGCAAGGAGCAAAGTGCATGCTTTTAGTCAAGATGGATCCCTAGGGGATCTAAATTTCTTCAATAATCCTTGTAAAGGATGACAACTATCGGTGTGGTGTTTAAAGAATCTATGATAGGAATAATATTGTCTATTTTGATTAGTTTGGTTTTTTCGGTTAGATTTTCACATTTAGATGGTAAGTTGATTAATCCCCAATGTAAAAGAGTGTAAAAGGCCTTCTCAGTCTTGGATATCTTTAATAGGTTATCAAAGGATTCAGGAAGATCATATTGTGACCGATGATGTAGTATGGGCCAACTACACTTGATCCATGAGGATTCAAAGTATAATTAAGCTACTATGCATTAGTCCCAATAAGATCATTCAATGTAAACTGAACTAAGAATCCATTAAAACTAACATATTAAAACACAAAATCTTCATAAAACATCTATTCTAATCCATTTAAATTTATCCTATTGGGGGAGTGGTATCACATTGATGTGGAATGGCGAACCTTTCCCAATCCCTTGGATAATGAGCTTGTTTCGATCGATTCTATTGAAGAGAATCGATGAAACTGATGAGAGATGTGTTGTAAAACATGATTTAAAAGATAAATTAACATGATGAAAGCTATTTTAACATGATATAAGCTAAGATGATCGATATGGGTGTATACAAAGATATTTTAAATGTATGCAAGATTTGAAAGATTTAAACCCTAATTACAAAATATGCTAAATGGATGCACCTAAGTTACTAGGGAAGCCATTAATGGAAGCTAAGCTAATATGATGCAAGTAAAATAACCTAAAATTCTTTCTAATACATGAAATGTGAGTGAAAGATGAGAATGGTTTTAACAACATAAGTTTACTATTAAAATATGGATCCATTTGTCTCCAAATAGTGACCTTTATTTAGGACAAATGAGAAATGAAGGGCTAAGATTGAAAAAGCTAATCAATGCTAAAAAATGAAGGAATATGGAGGCATGGACCATGGATTCCCATCAAGGGTTGAGGATGCAAGATGATATTTAATTAAGGGCTTACATTCATCCAAACAAGCACACTTTCAAAACTTGCACAAGAAGCTTTGTTGAAAGTTTGTTATAAAAAAAAAATTCCCTTTTTCAAATGAGTGAAGAAAGAGAATATTCTCATGGGTGAAGAAAATTAGATATTTAGTTAATTAAAACCAAATTTACTTGTGCAAAGGAATATTACATGGGAATATTCTCTTTTTGGAGGAATGTGCAAAGGAGGAATTATTCCTTGCAAGTGGGAGGATTAATAATTTGATAATTAAACAAAGTTTTACTTATGGAAATTAGGGGAATTAGGATAATCATTAATTTATTTAATGAAAAGGGGGATTTTGATATGATATTTAGCATGAAAGGGGGTGAATTAACCTAATTAAGTCAATTAGATTAATAGAAGCATATGATGCAATTAATTAAATAGCTAGGCTAATTTAACAATTAAGTGAAAAAAAGATGGGTTTAAGGACGAATAGATGTTAGTATATCAGATTCGAGTGCATGATATCATTCAGGATATTTTTAAGTGTCTACATTTTTTCCCTTTTTTAAGTGAGCTACATGTTACGTTGGTTCAAAGACTGATGCTTTTTGGATTAAAATTGCTACTTAGATCAAAAAATAAAAAAATTCTAATTTTTGGATGCCCGTGATGTCCCCATCATAAGGGAAGTATTTAAATAAGCTTAGTATTCACATTTTGAATAGATATAACATATATATATATATATATACATACATACATATATAAATATACATACATACATATATATATATACATACATATATATATATACACACACATATATATATACACACACACACATATATATATATACATACTTATATATATATATATATACATACTTATATATATATATATAGTCTATTGTATGTAATATCTTTAAATTAAGTTAATAAGACATTATTCTTGCTCATAAGTATCCATGAAGATAATCTGCATAAGGATGGATATACTCAAATAGGGTATCCATAAGGCATAGATAGAGCCAAAGTTCTTTCAAATATCTTAAGGATGGATACACCAAAATAGGGTGTCCATAAGGCCTGAGAAGTAAAAGGCTCGCTTCCGGGATTTAGGCTGGGTACTCTTAAGAAAAAAGGGTACCTGAAGGTTTGGGAAGAGATTAAGAGTAACAAGGTTACAACCTTTTCCTAAGATTTTAACGCTGGATAGACTTAGCAAAAGGTATCCAGAAGGCCTAGAAGGAGATTAAGGGTAACAAGGTTACGATCTTCTTCTAGGATTAGGCTGGATATACTCAAAGTTGAGGTATCCAGAAGGCTTGGAAGGAGGTTAAGTGTAACAAAGAGTGATGACCTTCCAAGATAGAATAGGTACACCAAGAGAAGGAATTTCTTGAAGAAAAGAAAAATCAAGGGGGGGAGACTTGTGATGTCCCCATCATAAGGGAAGTATTTAAATAAGCTTAGTATTCACATTTTGAATAGATATAACATATATCTATATATATCTATATATTAATATACAAATTGTAGACACCGAAATCTAGTCTAAGCCAACGACTTCAATATTCTTCATAATTCATATTTCTATTGTCATGATTAAATAATGTCAATTATTTAATTATTCTATAAAGTCTTCATTTCTTTATTAATTAAATAAATCTAATTATTTAATTAATTCACTTTAACTTTAATTCTTCTATTAATTAAATAATATTAATTATTTAATTGATTCACATTTTCTTTATTCTATTTGATTAATTAAATAAACGCTTTTTATTTAATTATGTTAATAATTAACCTTATCCTTCTAGTCAAATTAAATCAATTCTTATTTAATTTACCCTTTATCATATGTCAACTATAATTAAATAAATTCTTTATTTATTTAATTATTCATTTCATCCCTTCGTCACTTAGTCAAATAAATCTTATTTATTTAATTATTCTTCAAATATCAAATCTTGAATTAAATGAATTATTTAATTCATAAAATCTATTTTAACACATTCCTCTATATTTAGATAATTGTGCAAATTATCTAAGTATTCACTCTTACTTGACTTGACATCTATTTTAATCGGTCAAATAACCCTTGATTTAATGTCTGAGTTGCTTTCTCGAATAAACACTTTGTCAAATCATTCAGTCATCTAGTTCTAACTCGTTTGCATACACATGCATATTAATTAAATATTTCTATTTAATTAAGTAAATCTTGTGCATGCATTCGAATAGAGAGTTGCTTTAATCCATCTTTATCTTTGTCATGCAAAGACTATTCTTCTGTTTTCAAATACCAAACTCGAAGATTAAATCATTTATTTAATCTTTATTTCTATTTCTATTTTTTATCACTCATGTCACTACTAATAGTTATCATAATGCATGTTTAATCTTTTGATCTCAACCGTTCGTCGATCTTTCAATCCTGAGCTGTCATTCGAATGATCAATTTTCTATAAATTGATCTGTCCTTCATCATTTTAGCCTCTCCCGAAATCTTATGACTTTTGGAAGTGTATCTATTATTTGAATCTTCGATGTTTTGCTAAATCACTATCATAGGCTATACTTTCATAAGAGAAATATGAGGGAAATTATACTACAATGACAAAATGGAGAAGGGAAATCGAGGTTATACATGGAATTACGTAGATATTGGGTGAGATTGTTCAGTTTATTTATGTTTTAGCTTTCTTTTGTTCTCTGTTGTTTAGCTTAGATTGCATTAGAGATTTGATCACATTGAGTGTGTGCTTTTAACCTTTCTAATGTATTTCCTAGATGTTACATTTGGTGAACCTGACGTGAAGACACCATCTTCGCGTATTCGTAGACTTTTATTCATTTTTGCAGGTTTTTGTACAGAATGACGCATTTGTTTAACGAAATGATGCAATTGAAATTTAGAGATGCAACTACTTGATGAAATGATGTGACCGAAATACTGCACCACATCTAATATCAAAAATGACATAATTGACTTACTTAACTGCATCTAGATCGAAAATGAGCATCTGAAAAATATCAACGCATTTGTTATTTTTTGAGCTGCAATTGACTGGTAAAATCCCACGACGCATATGACTGGTAAATTTTTAGGTTTTTGATTTTCAATTTAGGGTTTCCTTTCATGTTTTTATTTTCGCTAATCTTCTATTTTCAATGTGTGTCTTGAGGAGCAATGTGTTTTTGCAAATCGATAGTCGTAAGACCAATATCAAAACTACTTTCAATGAATCTTTCTACGTATCCAGCATGTCAAGACCCCTGCTTAAAATTTTGAAACAAATTGTTCGTAGTTTAGCAAATCTTTCATTTGGATTAAAATTAACAAGTGTTCATCAGGTTTAAAAAGTAAAGCACATTTGTGTTATTACCCCCACGATTTGCATATCAAAGTATCCTCTTTAAGACTGGCATTTTATCTTGGGGTGTAAGAGAAATGGTTACCGACTCGTGAACTTGGGCATATTTTTGGTGGAAAAGTAATTTCACCCTAGATGACTAAACTGTAGTGATGATAGGGTAGGTTGGATGAGATACTCACCGTCCCATGCTCTGGGTCTCACCTTGGGAAACCCTTTGGTGTCACTCTCCATCTTCTTAACCTATAGGCCCTAATGCTTGTTAGGCACCCCTAGTTCTCCGCCAACCCTCCCATTTCCATCACCATTCCACCAATCTACTCCTATCTTGGTGCAACAACTCTACTCTTTCCTTAACCTTTAGTCTTCCCTAAAGACTAACCATACCTCCAAATTTGTATTTTTACTTGCAGGGGTGTGGAGGTGTTTTTAAAACATTCAATCAATCAATTTTTGGTTCTTGATTATCCTTCTTGCTCCAATTCCTTGTCGCTTTCATCAAAACCCTCTTTTAGGGTTAAAAAGGGCTACTAGCAAAGAGCCCCAATTAGGACTCTTTCTTTGAGGAAATGGGCTTAAACTCCATTCTTTCTAAAGAAAAACCCAAACTTCCCTTGGGGTTCCTAGTCCATTTTTCCACCACTCAAATATTTTCAAGGTCTTGAGTCTTCATCAGCCGTACAAGGCCTCAACTTCAAATTTGCCAAAATCTAGGGTTTTCCAACCTTCTCTGGCTGTTTCCAATCTGCTAAGCTTTTCTCTAGCTAAAAATGTTAATGGAGCTTCCTCCTAGTTACCTGACCTAGGTAAGACCTCCACCTACCTTCTCAAACAAGAAAAAATATGAGTTACAAACACCCCTACAAATTTTGAGTTTTGTACTCCCTGTCTTCCCTAGCTGGACTCCTTCTGGCTCGCCTAGGGCAAGACTTTGCTCACTGCACCTGTACACACACAACTCCTACAACCTACCATATTTACACTCATGGAGCCTAGTCACTATTCCCAAAGGGCCATACAATTTGTATGGTGGGAAAGTAGTCTAGCACTCCATTTTCTCAAGACTGCCTAGTTCAGGCCAGAAAAAGAAAGAAATCAAACTATTTACAAAAAAATGATGAAAACGAATCACAAAGGAAAATGGATGGCACAAAAAGCTTGTATTCTATCAACACTACATTCTACTTATAGAAAATTAGTTATTTCAATCCACTAAAAACTCTGTTATGAAGCAAAAATCATAAATAACCTTCAAGAACACTATTTTATTTCAATTACAAAATGTTTCCTCAATACCAATGCTTCTAACCCTATTTACAAGTCAAGGCTCACCTTAAATAAGGCTCCTCATTTAATTATCTTCTTTGGTCGGACTTCTTCATGACCTAATGGCCAACGTTACCAAAATCCACTGTGTTTTCTAACTTTTTCCAAGGTTAGCAACCTAAACAAGAATGACCTTCAAAACCCATCCATTATTCCCACTTCTAATTACATTGATCACAATAGATCAACACTTATTTATAATCCTCCAATGCTAATAAAATGGTCAACATGACCTTCAAAATAACATAACCAAACAAAATTCAAACTAGACTGCTTCCTAGGTGTGTTTCCTAGGTGCTCCTACACCATTCCCCCCCTCTCAGCCCAAGCACTAAGGAATGGAAGGAGGGATCAATGAAAGGTCAATACCAAGCTTCTTTAACTAATCTTCTTGTACCCATGTGGCTTTTGATTCATGCTTGTTCTTCCACTGGATAAGGTGCTCCATGTCCACCTTGTTCCTTATAGACTTTTTCACTCTGGACTCCAAGATCTTCTCTGCCTAAGGCTTGTCTTGATTAGGTAAGGATATATTGCTGATGTCTTTGAAGATATCCTTATTGTTTTATCCTACATCATTGACTGATCCCTTGTACTTGATCAAGTCAACTATATTGAAAATTGGTGAGATTCCTAGATCGGTAGATAACTCCACCTTGTAGGAATTCTTCCCATATTTGGCCAATACCTTGCATGGACCCACTCTCTTCATCTGCCACTTTGTTGAAATTCCCTTCTACAACCTAGACTTGTTAAGGTGGACCATGACATAGTCTCCTACTATAAATTTTACATCCTTCCTTGACAAATCTGTCGTCTCCTTCAACTTTTGTGTAGCCTTAGTGACTGCCTTCTTTACCTGCACCTAAATCTCCTTCATGGTCTGACTGAAGTCTTCTGCATTTCTACTTCTTTGTTCCATAGCTCCAAGATATTTGAGCTCACATATGCCTCTTGGGTGCATCCCATACACAACTTCAAAGGACTCTTTCTTGTGGTCCAATTCACACTATCATTGTAAGCATACTTAGCTTGTGAGATAACCATATCACATGTCTGTCCATATTCTTTAGTTATGCACCTTAGAAGGTTACCTAGCACCTTGTTAACCACCTCTGTTTGACTATTGGTTTGAGGATGGTAAGCTGATCCAAAAGACAGGTTGGTACCCAATCTACTCCATAGAGTCTTCCAAAAGTGACTCATGAACTTCACATCCTTGTCTGAAACAATGCTCAAAGGCAATCCATGGATCCTTACAACTTCCTTGAAGAAGAGATGAGCTATGTAGCTAGAATCATGAGTGGTTTTGCAACAGATAAAATGACTCATTTTACTAAATCTGTCCACTACTACATAGACACTGTCAAAACTAGTCTTGGTCTTAGGAAGGCCTACCACAAAATCCATGCTTACACACTCCATGGTCTGTTAGGAATGGGTAGAGGTTGATATAGACTAGCATTACTAGCTCCTCCCTTAGCTTTCATACACACAACACATTGTTCCACATACTTTCTAACGTCTCTTGCCAACTTAGGCCACTAATAGAACCTTTGCACTAGTTCTAAAGTCTTGTTGATGCCAAAATGTCCACTAAGACTTCCATTATGCTTTTCCTGAATGATATTTTCCCTCATTGACCCTCTTGGAACACATAACTAATTTCCTTTAAACAATAAACCACTTTTCAATGTATACTCAGAATATTGGCTATAAAAATGATTCTCAAAATCTAAACATACCTTGTAGGCCTTTGAAAAGTCTTCATCTTCCCCATAGAGATCTTTGAAACTGTCAATCCCTATGCTCCTCACTTGTATCTCTTGCACTGTCAACAACCTCCTACTTAATGCATCTGCTACTTTGTTTAGCTACCCCTTCTTGTGTTTGATGGTGAAGGTAAAAGCTTGGATGTATTCCATCCATTTCAAATGCCTATTACTCAACTTCTCTTGAGTGTTGATAAAGCTAAGTGCCTAATTTTTAGTAAAAACTAAAAACTCCTTGGGTAGAAGGTAATGCCTCCACTTCCTAAGTGATTGAACCAAAGCATAAAGTTCTAAGTCATAGGTTGAATACTTCTTCTTAGCTTCATTGAGCTTCTCACTAAAGAAGGATATAGGCCTTCCCTCTTGACTTAGCACTCCTCCTACTACCACTCCACTTGCATCACATTCAACAATGAAAAAATTGTCAAAACTAGGTAACAAAAGAATAGGTTGAGTTGCCACTTCTTGTTTCAGTTTCTCAAACCCTTTCTCAGCTTCTTGAGTCCACTTAAACTTAGTTTTTAAGCCTCCTTTGATTGTATCTAGGACTGGTGCACATATGCCACTAAATTTCCTTATGAATTTTCTATAAAATTGAGCCAATCCATGAAAAATTCTTACCTTTATCCCTGTGGTTGGTGTAGGCTAGTTTAGGATGGCTTCCACCTTGCTTGGATCCATCTTCAATGATCCTTTGGATACTACAAAACCCAAATATACAAGCTCTTGCTTAAAGAACTCACACTTCTCTAGATTTATTGCCAACTTCTCCTCTTGCAACCTTCTGAGAACCAACTCCACATGTTTCAAATGCTCTTCTATTGTCTTGCTGAATATGAGGATGTCATCAAGATACACTACCACAAATATCCCTGTAAAATCCTTGAGAACTTCATTCATGAGCCTCATGAATGTGCTAGGGGCATTAGAGAGGCCAAATGGCATAACTCTCCACTCATACAACCCATCATTCGTCTTAAAAGCTATCTTCCACTCATCTCCATCCTTGATTATGATATGATAGTATCCGCTCTTGAGATCCAACTTCGTGTAGTATTGAGCTCCTCCAAGACAATCCATTAAGTCTTCAATTCTAGGAATAGGGAACCTATACCTAATGGTGATCCTATTTATTGCTTTAGAATCAGTGCATAACCTCCATTTACCTCCCTTATTGGTTGCTAAGACCACTGGTACTGCACATGGGCTAATGCTCTTTTGATTCAATCCTTGATCCAACAACTCTTGCACTTGCCTAGCTACCTCTAGATTCTGATCTGGTGTAAGTTTATAAGCTACTTTGTTAGGCAATGAGGCTCTAGGTATGAAGTCAATTTATGACTTATGGCTCTCTTTGGTGGTAGAGTTGCAGGTGCACCATCACTTACAATGTCCTTGAACTGATCCAACAACTTTAGGACTGCTCTAGGTATGACTGTCTTTTTAGCCTTGTCTTCTTCTTTAGGTTGTAACACAACCACATATCCTTCACCCCCTTGATGTAGGTTGTTAAGGAACTCCTTCCCACTACTCAACATGATTCTTGGTGTCTTTGACTGTCCCTCTTCTTCTTCTGACAGTGACCGCAACTTAAAAGTCTTTCCATCCTTCTTGAATGAGATGGTGTTCTCTTTCCCATCATATATGGCACCTCTGTCATATTTCCATGGTCTGCCCAATAGTAGATGGTAGGCATCCATGGGTAGCACATCACAAACTAACTTTTCCTTGTACCCTCCAATGGAAAACTCCACTGTTACTTGGTCATTCACTAAAACACTTTGCCCTTTGTTTAGCCATGTGACCTTGTAGGGGTTAGTGTGGGGTACCTTCTCCAATTTCAGTTTCATTACTGCCTCCTCTGAGATAATGTTGTTTGTTGAACCTGAATCTACTATGACCTTGCATACTTTACCAAGTATCTTACACCTTACTCTAAATAGAGCTCTCCTTTGTTTTGGTTCTTCCTTGGCCAGTTGTCTGATCAAAACTCTACTGAACATCAGATTCTCTCCCACCTCAGATTCAATGTGACTGACCTCAGATGATTTAGGACTCATGGTGTCCTCTTATGCATAAGCCACTCTCTTCTCATTGCTTGATGAAGATGCTTTCTCTGGGAACCTATAAGCAGGATGACCTACTTGTCCACAATGGTAACACTTCATATTAGCAAAGTAAGAACTGCTCCTGCCTGCTCCTCTTCCTCTATTTGAATCTCCTTGAGGTCCTCTACCTCTGTTATATCCTCCTATAGAAGATGTTTCTCCTCCATGCTCTATGAGTTTATACTCTCCTTGGTTTCTTTGGTCATTTCCTCTACCTTGGTAGCCACCTCATTGCCCTCTTTGATCTCTGCCTTTGCCTCTACCCTTAGAAGCCTGGTCTTGTTTCCTCTTGCTTCTTTCCTTAATCTTAATAGCCAATTGATAGCATTAGTGCATTGTCTTGGGACTTAGGAGAGTCATCTCTTCTTGGATGTTCCATTTCAAACTGTTAAGGTATCTAACCACCTTGAGGCTCTCATCCTCTGTCACATTAGACCTCATGCAAAGTTTTTGAAACTCCTGAGTGTAAGTGTTTACATCTTGGTCTCTTTGCCTCAAGATCTATCTTTTCTTATGTAACTGAATCTCATAGTCATCTGGCATGTATGCTTCTTTTACTTTGGCAACCATTCCCTTCCAAGTAGTTATAGGCTGCTTACCTTCTTTTTCCCTCTCTATCTAAATGAACTTCCACCATGTCAAGGAAAAACCTCTTAGTCTTGACTTGGCCACCTTTACCTTCTATACTTCAGTGACTCCATCACATTCAAAATGGTTTTCCAATCCCTCTATCCAGTCCACGACTAGATTAACTTCCATTTTTCCACTAAATAGTGGTATGCCTTCAATTGCTTTTCCACTCAAAGCCTTCAATGCCTTCAAGAAAGGATCCTCTTTCAAAATAGGGTCAGGTTCAGGGGTCTTGTCTTCCTCTGCAACCTCTTCATTTGGTATCCTTCCTTCTAATTGCGCGCTCCTCATTACTTGCTCAAGTTGGGCTATTCTTTCCCTCATTAGCCTATTTTCTTCCTCCTATTCTTCAACCATCTTAGCCAATTCAGAATTTGTCACCATGATGGTGGAACCACTAGATTCAAGGTCTGACATGCAAGATTCTATCCCAAATCTTTTACTTGCTTTGATACCAATCTGATAGGGTAGGGTTGGTTGGAACACTCACTGTTCCATGCTCTAGGTCTTACCTTGGCAAACCGCTTTGGTGTCTTTCTCCACCACCTTTACCTATAGGCCCTAATGCTTGTTAGGCACCCCTGGTTCTCTTGTCCAACCCTACTTCCATCACCATTCCACCACCCAGGTCTATCTTGGTGCAACAACTATCACTCTTCCTTAACCTTTAGTCTACCCTAAAGACTAACCATACCTCCAAAGTTGCATTTTTACTTGCAGGGGTGTGGAGGTGCTTTAGAACATTGCAATCAATCAATTTTTGGTTCTTGATTATCCTTCTTGCTCCAATTCCAGGTTGCTTTCATCAAAACCCTCTTTTAGGTTTTAAAAGGGCTACTAGCAAAGAGCCCCAATTAGGCCTCTTTCTCCAAGGAAATGGGCTTAAACTCCATTCTTTCTAAAGAACAACCCAAAATTCCCTTGGGGTTCCTAGTCCATTTTTCCACCACTCAAATATTTTCAAGGTCTTGAGTATTCATCAGCCGTACAAGGCCTCAACTTGAAATTTGCCAAAATCTAGGGTTTTCCAACATTCTCTGGCTGTTTCCAATCTGCTAAGCTTTTATCCAACCTAAAATGTTAAGGGAGCTTCCTCCTAGTTACCTGACCTAGGTAAGACCTCCACCTACCTTCTCAAACAAGAAAAACTATGAGTTACAAACACCCCTACAAATTTTGAGTTCTGTACTCCTTGTCTTCCCTAGCCGAAATCCTTCTGGCTCGCCTAGGGCAAGACTTTTCTCACTGCACCTGTACACACACAACTCCTAAAACCTACCATATTTACACTCATGGAGCCTAGTCACTATTCCCAAAGGGCTGTACAATTTGTACAGTGTGAAAGTGGTCTAGCACTCCATTTTCTCAAGACTGCCTGGTTCAGGCCAGAAAAAGAAAGAAATCAAACTATTTACAAACAAATGATGAAAATGAATCACAAAGGAAAATGGATGGCACAAAAAGATTGTATTCTATTGACACTACATTCTACTTACAAAAAATTAGTTATTTCAATCCATTAAAAGCTCTGTTATGAAGCAAAAATCATAAATAACCTTCAAGAACACTATTTTATTTCAACTTACAAAATGTTTCCTCAATACCAATGCTTCTAACCCTGTTTACAGGTCAAGGCTCACCTTAAATAAGGCTCCTCATTTAGTTATCTTCTTTGTTCAGACTTCTTCATGACCTAATGGCCAATGTTACCAAAATCCACTGTGTTTTCTAACTTTTTCCAAGGTTAGCAACCTAAACAAGAACGAGCTTCAAAACCCATCCATTCTTTCCACTTCTAATTCCATTGATCACAACAGATCAACACTTATTCATAATCCTCCAGTGATAACAAAATGGTCAACATGACCTTCAAAATAACATACCCAATCAAAATTCAAACTAGACTGCTTCCTAGGTGTGTTTCCTAGGTGCTCCTACACCATAGCACCTTGAACCCGAGGGACTTACAACCGGTATATAAAAGTGGATTCTTGGGGAAATCCCAAGAATCACGTGTATGGTTCCAATGAGATGGATTTGAAAGGGGACTCTCACCGCATGGATCATGCCCTACTAATGGAATGCCCGAATTAAGTACCTTTGTTTGTAGTGTCCAAAATCCTTCTATTTACTGGTGTAGTAGGTCGGACCTGTGAAGCCGTCTCATATTCTTACAGTTCATGTGTAGAGATGAAAGTATGCCATGGGATGTTTATGGGTACTATAGCTTGGCTACCCTGAATGACGTTAATGAGCCATGGAGGGGACCCAGATGGGTCAAGCTACTAATCATCCACCTTGAATAAGTGTAGCTGGGGAAACCTAATTGAGAACTCAGTAAATATTGTCTTACATAGCTGAGGATGTGCTTGTCTATTGTCAAATTAAACGTTCTTTGAGTCCAAAATCAAATTGAAAAAACTTTATCTTATGATTGTCTTTATTTTCCATAAATTGTTCATGAAAAATAGCATTAGTTTTATATCTCCATTCACTGAAAACATGCAATTGTCAAACAAAATTACAACTGTTCACCAGAGAGTCAAAATTTTTCTTCAAGTCATATCTATTTAGCCTAGAGTTGCATTTGCTAGATTAGCACACATTTGCTCTGTCGAAAACCACGTTTGAGTTACAACATCACACTTGTGATATTTTGTGACGCATCTGAAAAGGTGAGCTGCAACTACAGTGTAGAACGATACATTTGCCACTATCGCAGAACTTTGACCATGCATAGAGTTTAGAAAATTGCATCTGCTATAGTTTGAGTCATAATTTCCATAATGAGTTGCATTTGTGAGAAACTACATCACATGTATCTGATACTAGATACTAAATTTTACCAGAAACTCACAACTCATCACTAGAAAACTGCATCTGTGAAATTTTGTGATGCTTCTACCTTAGTATTAGAAAACCATAATTTACAGTCATAGTCCATTCGACACAATCATACCAGTCTTTGATCTATCTTTTCATAGTAGTCCTTGGACATAAACCTAAAACGATTTGCTCAATTTTGCATCTTTTAGGTATCATTTAGTCATAACTATAGTCATCCTAATTATGAGTTTTAGTTTCATCTTAGACTACATACTATCTTTAGATCAAACTTTTAGGAAGGTCAATTTTACAAACTTTAGAATAGGTCCACTTTCTACACTAGAAAAATCATAGCATCAACAAAATCTGTCATTGAACCTAGTCCTGTCATCATATCCTTTGTCCTACAGAGAGTCCTCCTAGCTCATTAGTCTAGTTAGGAAACTCGCCTTATCTTTGATCTTAGTCCTACATTGGTTCTTTGACACAACTAAATTAACACCTTGGTTAGACTTTAGGTAGTTGGTGCCCTCGTCTCAAGTTTACAAAATTGATTACCTTAGAAGCTTGCTTGGACTTTTCATCTTAGAAAATTACTTATTTTGCATTCAAAAAATCCCAAAAACATAGACTAGAGTCTTACTATCCATAGATGTAGTTTTGCATTCCTTGCATATTGAGCTTATCTTACATGGTTGAAACTAGATCTAAGAGAAGAGATAGAGAGAAAAGATGTCGAACCAAAATGAATTCATCAATCTATTCTCCAGAAGACCTCACATGACTTTATTAGAAAAATTCACCACTAGAGACAATCAAGGACACATTAGAACAGAAGACATAGAGGCTACTGCACAAGACCCTGAGTTTTCCTCTTTTGTAGATGAGTACCTAGCAAACGATCATCAACGATACTTAGCCAAATTGCTAGCTGAAGGTGCTACCTTACCTACAAGATTTGATATTAGCACCTTACAAGATCAACATACACAAGGGACAAACACAATGACTGCTAGTACTACTATACCTCAGGTAAATACAACCATACCATCTGGCATACCTACACAGAGTACAATAGTCCATACGTCTCCATTTGGTACATCTAGCATGACATCAGGATTTAATTTCACTGTAGGGGCATCATCATCCACTCCCTTTGGTCCTCTTGTTGGGAATAAAAGATCTAAAATGTTAGCTTCTACACCAAATGTTAG